>OY660883.1:15652500-15950000 GCA_962446985.1 Xyrichtys novacula | reverse complement strand
TGCTCAGATAAGCCTTGTGTTGCTGAGGACTGCACAGCCATTCACACCTCTCGCCGTGTGAACGGGATGAGTCCGCTAGTTGGCCTTTCACCGACTCAATTGAGGTAAATTTTTGTGTCAGCCAGACAGACAGACTGAGCACTGCACATATGTATTCTGTTTGGCTGTGGTCAATTGTCTACTGTATTGACAGCGCTGCTAATGAACAGTGGGAGAGTTTACGTACACATCCCATTTGGAGCAGGCGTGCTTGTGGAGCAGTTCTGTGTTTCCTATGACTGTGCAGTCTGCAGGGGGGATGTAGCTCAGTGGTAGAGCGCATGCTTTGCATGTATGAGGTCCCGGGTTCAATCCCCGGCATCTCCACATGTGTTGGGGCTCAGCCTTCATACAATTGAGTGCCCACGCAGGCAAGTAGCGACAACCAGAAAAAGAGATGCAGATGCAAAGAAGACAGTGGGTGTCTTGTTTCCTCAGGACGCATGTCTGTCATGCCTGGCTGACTGAAATGGACTTCAAGCTATTTGTAGTGCCTCAGACTCCTCCTCCTACCAATACCTGATTCTTTGAAGAAAAGGGATTTTTGCTCAAACCAAACGTCCCCCTCGAGGGCCCAGACTTGCTGTAAATGGAAAATTGCACATGGGAGGGGTTGTTGTGGCCGAGTGGTTAAGGCGATGGACTAGAAATCCATTGGGGTCTCCCCGCGCAGGTTTGAATCCTGCCAACAACGGTCAGTTTTTTCTGCCTTCGGGAGCGGTGATGTAGGAATGTTAGTCAAAGACATGTTGGTATTAGTTGTAGCAGGACACAGCAGCCACCGCAGAGCCTGCATTTCTTCCCAGTGTGCCTTGCCCGACGCCTTGTCTCTGGTGGACTTGAGGGCTGGTTTTCAGGCGATGGTGGTATAGTGGTAAGCATAGCTGCCTTCCAAGCAGTTGACCCGGGTTCGATTCCCGGCCATCGCAATAGACTTCAATGAATAACTGGCCGGTCAGGAAGTCAGGCATCTTTTCAACTTGGTGTTCGTGGTTTCGTTTTGTTGACGTCTAGAATGGCGATTTTGGCATCCCCTGCTTCTCTTTCAGAGTAAAAGACATTCGGATGCCAGGATTACATAGTGGCTCCCCATAATAATGCAACACAAAAGTCTTTGTGGTGAAACGTGGCATACTTCTGGGCTCTTGACTTTCCATCTCCCTTGCTGTGCGATCCTGCGGGACCTTAAACTCACAATTTCCTTCACAAGGGGTGTCCCTGTGACCTTCTGTTTGGTTGGCAGACTCCAAGTGCGCACTGCTGTCAGTGGGGGAGGGGCATTTAGCAGAGGGTGGGGGGTTGTCGTGGCCGAGTGGTCAAGGCGATGGACTTGAAATCCATTGGGGTCTCCCAGCGCAGGTTCGAATCCTGCCGGCAACGTTGTCTTTGTCTTGTGAACATCAGACTGTCCAAGTTGGATCGTGACAGGTTAAGTTGCTCAGATAAGCCTTGTGTTGCTGAGGACTGCACAGCCATTCACACCTCTCGCCGTGTGAACGGGATGAGTCCGCCAGTTGGCCTTTCACCGACTCAATTGAGGTAAATTTTTGTGTCAGCCAGACAGACAGACTGAGCACTGCACATATGTATTCTGTTTGGCTGTGGTCAATTGTCTACTGTATTGACAGCGCTGCTAATGAACAGTGGGAGAGTTTACGTACACATCCCATTTGGAGCAGGCGTGCTTGTGGAGCAGTTCTGTGTTTCCTATGACTGTGCAGTCTGCAGGGGGGATGTAGCTCAGTGGTAGAGCGCATGCTTTGCATGTATGAGGTCCCGGGTTCAATCCCCGGCATCTCCACATGTGTTGGGGCTCAGCCTTCATACAATTGAGTGCCCACGCAGGCAAGTAGCGACAACCAGAAAAAGAGATGCAGATGCAAAGAAGACAGTGTGTGTCTTGTTTCCTCAGGACGCATGTCTGTCATGCCTGGCTGACTGAAATGGACTTCAAGCTGTTTGTCGTGCCTCAGACTCCTCCTCCTACCAATACCTGATTCTTTGAAGAAAAGGGATTTTTGCTCAAACCAAACGTCCCCCTCGAGGGCCCAGACTTGCCGTAAATGGAAAATTGCACATGGGAGGGGTTGTTGTGGCCGAGTGGTTAAGGCGATGGACTAGAAATCCATTGGGGTCTCCCCGCGCAGGTTTGAATCCTGCCAACAACGGTCAGTTTTTTCTGCCTTCGGGAGCGGTGATGTAGGAATGTTAGTCAAAGACATGTTGGTATTAGTTGTAGCAGGACACAGCAGCCACCGCAGAGCCTGCATTTCTTCCCAGTGTGCCTTGCCCGACGCCTTGTCTCTGGTGGACTTGAGGGCTGGTTTTCAGGCGATGGTGGTATAGTGGTAAGCATAGCTGCCTTCCAAGCAGTTGACCCGGGTTCGATTCCCGGCCATCGCAATAGACTTCAATGAATAACTGGCCGGTCAGGAAGTCAGGAATCTTTTCAACTTTGTGTTCGTGGTTTCGTTTTGTTGACGTCTAGAATGGCGATTTTGGCATCCCCTGCTTCTCTTTCAGAGTAAAAGACATTCGGATGCCAGGATTACATAGTGGCTCCCCATAATAATGCAACACAAAAGTCTTTGTGGTGAAACGTGGCATACTTCTGGGCTCTTGACTTTCCATCTCCCTTGCTGTGCGATCCTGCGGGACCTTAAACTCACAATTTCCTTCACAAGGGGTGTCCCTGTGACCTTCTGTTTGGTTGGCAGACTCCAAGTGCGCACTGCTGTCAGTGGGGGAGGGGCATTTAGCAGAGGGTGGGGGGTTGTCGTGGCCGAGTGGTCGAGGCGATGGACTTGAAATCCATTGGGGTCTCCCCGCGCAGGTTCGAATCCTGCCGGCAACGTTGTCTTTGTCTTGTGAACATCAGACTGTCCAAGTTGGATCGTGACAGGTTAAGTTGCTCAGATAAGCCTTGTGTTGCTGAGGACTGCACAGCCATTCACACCTCTCGCCGTGTGAACGGGATGAGTCCGCTAGTTGGCCTTTCACCGACTCAATTGAGGTAAATTTTTGTGTCAGCCAGACAGACAGACTGAGCACAGCACATATGTATTCTGTTTGGCTGTGGTCAATTGTCTACTGTATTGACAGCGCTGCTAATGAACAGTGGGAGAGTTTACGTACACATCCCATTTGGAGCAGGCGTGCTTGTGGAGCAGTTCTGTGTTTCCTATGACTGTGCAGTCTGCAGGGGGGATGTAGCTCAGTGGTAGAGCGCATGCTTTGCATGTATGAGGTCCCGGGTTCAATCCCCGGCATCTCCACATGTGTTGGGGCTCAGCCTTCATACAATTGAGTGCCCACGCAGGCAAGTAGCGACAACCAGAAAAAGAGATGCAGATGCAAAGAAGACAGTGGGTGTCTTGTTTCCTCAGGACGCATGTCTGTCATGCCTGGCTGACTGAAATGGACTTCAAGCTATTTGTAGTGCCTCAGACTCCTCCTCCTACCAATACCTGATTCTTTGAAGAAAAGGGATTTTTGCTCAAACCAAACGTCCCCCTCGAGGGCCCAGACTTGCCGTAAATGGAAAATTGCACATGGGAGGGGTTGTTGTGGCCGAGTGGTTAAGGCGATGGACTAGAAATCCATTGGGGTCTCCCCGCGCAGGTTCGAATCCTGCCAACAACGGTCAGTTTTTTCTGCCTTCGGGAGCGGTGATGTAGGAATGTTAGTCAAAGACATGTTGGTATTAGTTGTAGCAGGACACAGCAGCCACCGCAGAGCCTGCATTTCTTCCCAGTGTGCCTTGCCCGACGCCTTGTCTCTGGTGGACTTGAGGGCTGGTTTTCAGGCGATGGTGGTATAGTGGTAAGCATAGCTGCCTTCCAAGCAGTTGACCCGGGTTCGATTCCCGGCCATCGCAATAGACTTCAATGAATAACTGGCCGGTCAGGAAGTCAGGCATCTTTTCAACTTGGTGGTCGTGGTTTCGTTTTGTTGACGTCTAGAATGGCGATTTTGGCATCCCCTGCTTCTCTTTCAGAGTAAAAGACATTCGGATGCCAGGATTACATAGACGCTCCCCATAATAATGCAACACAAAAGTCTTTGTGGTGAAACGTGGCATACTTCTGGGCTCTTGACTTTCCATCTCCCTTGCTGTGCGATCCTGCGGGACCTTAAACTCACAATTTCCTTCACAAGGGGTGTCCCTGTGACCTTCTGTTTGGTTGGCAGACTCCAAGTGCGCACTGCTGTCAGTGGGGGAGGGGCATTTAGCAGAGGGTGGGGGGTTGTCGTGGCCGAGTGGTCAAGGCGATGGACTTGAAATCCATTGGGGTCTCCCCGCGCAGGTTCGAATCCTGCCGGCAACGTTGTCTTTGTCTTGTGAACATCAGACTGTCCAAGTTGGATCGTGACAGGTTAAGTTGCTCAGATAAGCCTTGTGTTGCTGAGGACTGCACAGCCATTCACACCTCTCGCCGTGTGAACGGGATGAGTCCGCTAGTTGGCCTTTCACCGACTCAATTGAGGTAAATTTTTGTGTCAGCCAGACAGACAGACTGAGCACCGCACATATGTATTCTGTTTGGCTGTGGTCAATTGTCTACGGTATTGACAGCGCTGCTAATGAACAGTGGGAGAGTTTACGTACACATCCCATTTGGAGCAGGCGTGCTTGTGGAGCAGTTCTGCGTTTCCTATGACTGTGCAGTTTGCAGGGGGGATGGTAATATATTCATTTATTTTTTTCTCTGAAAAAAACTATTTCCATTTCAGGTTTCTGTTATTGCTGGGCATGATTTTAATTTCCGATATTCAGAATGAAAAGTCATAACCAACAGACACCAAAGTGACTCTAACATTACAGTAAACACAATCTTATCAGTTATTATGCTGTGGTTATCCTTAATTTAATTTATTCTGATTAAAACTTTATTTTCAAGAGTAAGGCATCTATTTTTAATATCTCCAACAGTCACTTCAGATATCCACTATGCCATTCTTTTTATAGATTAAAGAATACTATAAACGTCTTTAATGAAATCTGTAGTTCTCAGAAAATCTCGAATTTCAGATATCGATGTTCTCCTGTTACAAGTTATGATTTTATATTGGATATGCGACTAAAGTTGCATTAGAGATATCTGAAAAGATCTTCCATTTTGGAGATAGTTATTTTGCAGGACAGAGATCCACAACACTCAGTGAATATCGGAAGAGTAACATGGATATTTGAAATGGCAAAACTTCACGTTCATGATAAACAAAAAGTGATGTTATTTGTACTGGGAATAATGACTTTGCGAGTATCTTTCACGTCAGTTAATAAAAGCAAAAATACACCTCTAGGTTGGAGAAATGCTGTTTTGGTGATGAATGTCACTTTTTGTTGAAGCTGGTAGACCCAAAGAGTGTCATGGAGAGGTAGAAGATCACATTTTGGCCTGGGTGGGTGACTTGAGAAGAAACACTTTCGGTGCTGCAATGTTGCATTTTGATACAATACTGGAAAGTCAAAATGGATACTAAAAACATGAAGCTGAGGTCTAGAAACAGCAGCAATGCAAGAAGAATATTGTATTATGTTTTTTAACTGCTCACTCAACCTGCTTTGTTCATTTTGTGTGTCGTATTTACATCCATAAAGGGTAAAGTTTGGACTGTCTTCTTTTTTAAGCTCGTTTACGTCAGCTTGTCAAACACAGGTGTCTTTAATCACATTATTAATGGTTGCATTTCACATTTCAGTAATGATAGCTGGACAGTCTTAACGAGTCCCACCTGTGTTTTTCCTGCTTTGAGAATTCTATTGTTGCACGGCAATTTGTATAAATTAAACGTTGTCAGAAGAAGATATGTGATACATGGCAGGATTTAAAACATGTGCAAGTATAGTGTACAAGATGAGAAGATTTTTGGAGAAAAACTGACAGTCTCTTGTGTAACAACATGCCGAGTCACATCCAGAATAGGGTAGGAAAAGCCTGTATGCTGGTCAGAGATGAAATGATAGAAACATGCTGCTCCTGTTTTTGATCATTTTATTTTACTCAGGCCCTCTTTGCTAGTAATGCTATTATATTACACATGTACTATTGGTGGATACCAGATGTATTAGTGGCCTGTTGACCTGTAGCAACAGAACTAAGGGGAAATCTCACTTGGTTACATTCTGGGTACCAAAACAATCTAGAAAAAGGGTTTCAAAATACTTTGTTGAAATAAATTAAATTGAGAATGTGCAGAACCAAAATTTTAGCAGACACTCTAGCAAAATAAGCAAAAACTTTAATTACTTATTTATGGTAATGTGTCATTTCAATCAGTCAGGGGTGTGTGTCAGAAACTGGAGCTCAGGAAGAAATCATAGAATGTATATAGAATGGACGTCATCTGCCTCCTCGCTAGGTAAATCCACCTCAAGAACAGCACCCTCTGGTGACGGGCTGCATATAGGTCATAACCCTAACCCTATGGAGCTGTGGACAAAATTTAGAAATTTATCACACAGAACATTAATTTTTCTCCCCCCTGGTTGCGATGTTGACATGTAGTTACTGTAAGACTGGTTTGTGCTCAAGTCCTGTTTTTTCTGTACAGCTCCATTTTTATAAGTTATTAGGGAGTTCATGTTTCCTATGATTGACACTTGATACAGCCTTTGGGCGTACAAAGATTGCGTAGCTCACCTTGGGAATACGCTGTTTGAGCGGAGCGTCATCACAGTAACTCTAAGCGATTCTCTCGGCAAATACGTACAATGCTACTGTGCAAGTGGTGGTGTGTGTACAGCGCTACTGCGCAATGTTGGTTTCAGGAAGTGGATAAAAATTGCTGAAATGCCGACAGCTTTTCAGCTCTGTATACTGGCGGAAGGCGGAACCAAGTTGTCCATAGCAGTCTATGGGAGAAATCTGCAGCGATGCTATGAATCAGTAAGCCCTATGATTTCTTTAACAGCATGTTAAAACTTATCCGAATAATTGTCAGTTAAAAGTACTATCAGTGCCTGTGTGTCACTGACTCCTAATGATCTACAGTTTTACTGATTTACACTCCAATAGTTTCAGTATTTGAGGTATTAAAAAAGTAAACTACAACATTTATGACAGCAGGAAGCAAATCCAGAAAGTTCCTACTGCCTGGATTACGTTGTCCACTACCACCCGACCATGTTTATTTATAGTTTAGTTTGACGTAACTCGGCTGCTTGTTGCTGAACACTGGGTCAGCAATTTACTGTAAGAGTTCAGACTACACACAGTGTTGTCTTTCCTCAGCAGGTGGCTGTGTGGTGGTTTGGCATTTTGCCGCTTAGTGTTCTGCCGTCAAAAGGCCTTCATTCTCGGCAGTAATCACCCCAGTCATCAATTCATTCTACTGCAGCTTAAGTGCTAACAAAGCTAATCTTCCTAAAGTGATTTGATTAGCAAAAACATCGCGGCAAACAGACCTCCAGGGTATGAAGCCTTGACCTCTTTTTCGATTTCTTTCCTCAGAAATGATGAAACAGCCGACAAAATCTGAACGGACATGCATCTGATCTCCAAACTGTTGCACACAATGATCCTCAAATGACTTTTTCCCGTTTTTATTTTAAGTAAAGGAGGAAGTTCATTCTGAGGACACAAAGTTTAACTCTGTGAAGTAACAAAAACTGAAATAAACACCACCCATCATTCCTAGAGGTGCAGTCCTGTAGGGAATCTCATTTTCCTCCTAATCTGCTCTTTAGATCTCCATATTTCAGCCATCATCTTCTCTTTCAGGGTGTAAATCATGTTGAAGCGTAGGCTATTGCAACAACTTCCTGTGTCAAGCAAGAGTTATTTGTTTTGTGTTATATGCAGCACAGATTCATAGTTCTATACATAACCCTTTCCTCACTTTCTGAAAGGTCTCGTGGGTCAGATCCAGATACTCGATATGGTTTAGGGTAGCGAGGACCGCGCTATGATTTGACACCGTATGTGTGACAGGATATGCAATAAGATAAGATTCGCTTAATGGATGATTGTTATCATTCACAGTAATTGAAGACATAATGGAGGCTGATCATGATCCCCTGGAGGTGCAAATGTCTGTGTTGTTGTGTTCCAGACAAAGTGAGATAGTGTCCTCTTCTCAACAGCCTGAAAAAAGACAGGTATGAAGATTGAAAACACTCTGGTTCGTGTCATATTTACAAAAGTTTTCCAGATCTTTGTACCTGTTGCCTTTAAACTCTGTGAGACTGCTGAGATTTAGAAAGCTTTGTAAATGTGATCTTTCTCTGAAGACCAGGCCATGCACAAGTGAGCAAAAGCCACCAAACAGGACCTCCACTCAGCCCGGAGTGTTTGTTTTTCCTTTCTTTCCTTGTTTGTCTTTAACCCAGGTGATAGCTTTCTTCACCATCAACGCCGACGACACTGAAACTGGGGGGGATTTAGGGCACGACAGCCATCATCCATCATTATCCATCTCTATGACAGTTGTGATAGCAGCTTCGAACTAAGGCAGAGAGGTGAGGATGTGACCCACTTCTCAACACCTGTCAAGACCCGGAGACAGAAAAGACTAGTGAAAAGACAAATATCTTTACAACAAAGGTGTGTCTAATGGAAGTTTGCTAAAAATAGAAATCCATTTATTACCTTTAAAACCAGGCTTCAGATTCCTCCAAATCAAACGGCAAATTACTCTTTTTGGTACAATTTTACTTGTCACATTCTTTGAGTAGTGCCTCAACCAGACTAGAATAGCCTTGACAAAGCCAGCCAGGATACAGGGAGTTGTCGGTCTTGATGCCAGCGTGACACAAACATTCACACACTCCCAAAAATACATCCACAAAATCTGACGACTGACTGAGTGACGGCTGAATCACATAGGGAAGCCCAACAACTGGAGAAAGAAAAACACAAACCCTGCTCTCAGACTCCACCCTGGAAGTTTTACCCCTCTCTCCCAGCATATCAGCTCTTGATACACCCTGATCCGAGCCAAGGGCACGCTTGTGGCTGCTATTAATACAGTGTGTGGACAGGTCCACTCACAATCAGTCTGGCTGCTGCTTTCATGATATGCAGAAGCTAACAGAAGACTATCTGAAGACATAAAATGATGAGAGAAGTGGTTGAGATAAAAAGTACCCTAAATTATGTGCATGCAATTGTTTACGTCTCTACTTGAACACTCTTAAAAGATGGTGCGACAGGCCAGAGTGTCCCACTCTAATCAGCTCCACGTGTCGAAACAGCAATAACTTTAAATGTAAAAGAAAGTGAGTTACTAAAAGTAGACATTAAGTGAGAGGGGAAAGGGATGGTGCTTGGGGAGTATGAGGGAAAGGAGGGGTAGATGTGCTATTGTGTAAGATCTCAAGTGCGTGTGTTTGTTTGTGTGTATGCACACTGCTGGGGAGATGGGTTGGGACAATACGTAGCCGCCTGGCCCCAGTATAATTCATTCATTATTGGAGTGTGTGTGTGTGTGTGTAAGAGAGAGAGTTAAGGGGGGAGATGGGTGGGGGTGTGTTTGTGTGTCAGACGGTATTCCTGCTCGTCTCGCTCCGCCAGTTAAGTTAAATCAGAGGCAGCCAGTGGCACACTGTGGTGGTCTCTCTTCTTCTCTCTGTCTGTCCAGCTTTGGGAGCATCAGCAGCCCTCTGGTTCAACAGCACAGGTAAGAGTTCACATTTCCTCATTCCCCGAAAGCTCTTTTACCATGTTTAGAAAACTTATATTTTGCAGTTGAGTACCTAAAATCTCTACGTTTGATTTTCTGTAATTATTCTTAAAAGCTGTTTTTTTGTGTATGTATTATTTTCTGACTGCAGCATATGGTAGTTTTCTGTATCTCGTCCCTCCAATTGTTACAGTCTGTACATTGGCCTACACTTCCACACATTGTCGTAAATGTATCCACTGACTTGATGGCTGCTACCTGTTGCTGAAATTGTTCATGTGAAAGTCCTGAGTGTGCACATATAACTACAGTGGCTCTGCAGTACGCATGGGGAGGGGGGGGATTCATAGCTGCATTATGTAAGCTATACGCAGAGAAGTATGAAGTTTACATTGTCTCGTATCACTGAGTAGAATTTGATCCGCTTCTTGATAAACAGTGGCCTTGCACTTGCTAAAAATCCACCGTAATGAAGAAACTAATCCTAAAACAAGCAAAAGAGGGCTAGATGACGAAGAACAGAGAGTGAAGAAGGTGGGAAAAGTGACTGTTGAAATTTAGGTCGAGGTAGCAGGAAAAAAATGGTAAAACCACAGAAACTGAGTGATCACAGCTCAGAAACATACTCGAACCTAGAGCTTCATATTGTCATATTATCGTCCCAGAAGGTGCCATAATGATTGAGGGTAAGTTGCAGAGAAAATTTAGAGTTTCTTTTGGCACTCAGAAATGCTTGTGGCCTCTTGGGCATTATTCAGTTCAGGACGTGAAAGGAAGCTTTGAGGGCTAGGTTAAGTGTTTAATTGTGTAATTCCCTTGAAAGAGCAGTTTTATAAACAATAGTGGAGCAGACATGGTTCCTGTTGCCAATAGTTCCAGAATTAAAAGTAACCAGATGCTTCTGGACTGTGTCGATTTCTTACACAGAGTCTGAATCTTTTATGTTTTCTGCTCTGATTAGACCTTCATATAGTATATTATAGTAGTTGGAATAAGGGTTAACTGACAATAGGATACAAACTGATCTGACCCAGTATGAAACAGTACAATACTGTGATACCAAATGATACAGCGCTATACAATAGAACATAATATGAAATAATATGACACAATTTCACATGAGACAATACAATAAGTTGCAATGAGATATGACATGATACTATAAGATATAATACTGTGTGATATGTGACCTGTGATGATGATGTAAAAGTGTAGATTCAATATGAGCTGATTTGATGCCACATGATACGATACAAGACGATACAGGATGAGATGAGACAAAACAATACAGTACGATACGTGATGAGATGGTACGGTACGGTACAGTACAATACGAGACGATACAAGATACAAGACAAGATGAGACGATATAAGATGATATGATACAAAAAAATACAATACAAGATGACACGAGACAAAAAGGGATGGTACGAGATAACACGTGACAAGACAATCCAATACAAGACAAAATGTTCTGTGACGGGACAATATGATATGTGACGATACAGTCAGAGACAAGACCAGATGAGATGTTGTGATTCAAAATGATACAATACAAGACGATATGAGACAAAACATGACTGTATGAGATAATACGAGACAAGACGATACAATACAAGACAATACAATACGATACGTGACGAGACAGTACAGTATGATACAATACGGGACAATGTGATTAGAGACAAAACCAGATGAGATGATACGATATAATACAATACAATACAAGACGATACAAGACAATACGAGACAAGACGGTACAAGACAATATGATACGATATTATACAATATGAGACAATACAATACGAGACAATATGATATGAAACAATACGATACGAGACAATGCTAAACAAGACAAATTGAGACGAGACAAGTTGACAAGAGACAAGAAGAAACAATACGATATGAGAAGAAATGAAATGAGACAAGAATGTAGTTGTGATGTGATTATGGCACTATAGATGTCAAAAAGAGAAGGTGTTGTGTTGATATTTTGTCTCATTCCTATTTGATTTAATCTTAACTTTTTTTTGCACTAGAGCTTATCAAAAATGAAAGACCAACTGGCCCATTTCAGGGATCTCACAAACTTCTACAACAAAAAAGTTTCAGAATGTTGGAGGGATATTTGCCAGAACAATATTAGCGTAAATCAAATAGGAGTAAAACATAAAATAATGTTAAGTCAATAACCAAAACATATTTATAAAACTTCAAAGTTTAATGATAAATTCTAGTGACTTTTTGTTTCCTTTTTAACCTTTCATCCACAGTATGCCATGAGAATTGAATAAGAGAGGCCTGGGGTTCGTTTCCCCCTTCTGGCTCTTACATAATCTTTCTGGAACTTCCTGCCTCTTCCTGCAAATATTATGAAATTGGACTTTTGAAAACTAAATGACAGCTTATTAAGTTCAAACCATCTGGCAAAACCTCATAACTCTCCTCATTTGTATAACTTATTAAGGTGTTATAAAATCATGTAAGTATCAACCGCTATCAAGGCAATTCTCCTATTCTGACTGAATTCAAAGTACCTACGTTTGCTTTGATTTACTTTCATACCTGGCACTGTTTTATTGGAGTCACTGACATTTACTCTCAGTCAGGTTTCTTACTTCAAAAGTTTTTCAACTGAATGTAAATTGGGACAGAGGGAGAAGTGATTTGTAGGAGGTTGTGGCTTGTGTAAATGACACCCGTATTATCCTGCTGCAATATAAGCTGTGTTAAGAATGGCGTTAAATTAGTATTCCCGTAACCTGTTAGAAGATACAGGATGCAGCTGATGTAGCAGAACACTCTGTCGGCCTGAAACAAAGCCTAAATGAGCGGGTGATCAAGAGGGTTGGTGTCTGAGGAGGTGTGTTCCTGGTAAGCTGAACCTCACTTCATAATGGCCTGGTAATAAATCATTAACTCCATCAAGCAGACATTTTACTGGCCTCTCTGTATGAGCAGCCATATGGTGGTGCTCATGTCAGAGCGGCCCGGTGCTCAAGCCGAGGGCGGACTCAGATATCTGCGTTGGTGAGACCCACTGCTCCATCTAGCAGTGAGGGTTTTTTTTTTTAGGGTTTAACTTATGAGAAATTCCCATCATCCTAGAAAGAGGCTCCATTTAAATACCTTGAAATTGGATTAGTAGTGGAATGTGGCTACTACAGTGCCATTTCGGAGTCATCTTCTGCAACAAGGAGAAAAAAAAAAGACCCTTACATCTCTCCTAACCTCGATTTTATCATTCATTGCGAGTGTTTGCAAACAGCGCAGGTCTGTTGTGATGTCCGGGAGGATGCGGCTTCCTCTGGTGACCTTGTGAAGTAGGTGTTTGCCTTCCTGTCTGTGGTCACCCAGGGTTTATGACCGTCATTCAGCAATGTGCAATCTCACTTAGAGCTGTAACTTGCTGGACACAGCAGCACTAATTCACCTGCTTCCAAGTCGCCACCTCACCTTTATTGTAGGGCTCACTTACATATATGTAGCAGTAACTATTAGCTTTGTTTAGATTCACTCCCCACCAACGTCTCCTTGCCTTGAGCATCCCAATCATGGAAAAGTACTGATGGTTCTCCACTATGGTAGTGATAAAAGACCTGTGGTGTCACTTCCCTCCAGGTTTTCCACTTGTGGTCATTAGAAATCTTCTTGTAGAGATCTTTTTGAACAGCTTTAAATCCCTCCACCATGAAACTGATATGTCCTGACGCTCTCTTTTGCGTAGTTTCAATTTACAGCCACCCACTGTTTTAGCCATTAAAGAGTCAAACCACATGAACAGTAAATCCAGGCAGTGACATCTGTGTTTGTGCTTGTTTTCCTTACCTTCTACACTACTGCCTGTGCAGGAAACTCTCAGAGATATTTCATTATTCTGTTGCCCTTGGCACCCACACATCTTCCACACATCTGCAACCGATACGCTTGTTGCTTCAGTGCGCTGGAGTGTTTTCATGGAATTCACCAAACCAAACCTGGTTGAAAAGGAGGGGATCTTTGACTGGGAGATAAAATACCTTTCTAGGAAGGACTCAGACTGTCTTAATACCAACCAGAGGCAGGAGGAATGCAGGGAGTTAAGACTTGTCTTTGCTGTGTTTAGTAGCGGCTGGATTTCTAAACTTTTAAAAGGCATCTTTTTATTTATTTTTCAATAAATTCAAAAATTTGGTCTAGCTTTGGTAAAGAAAATCAATTTCCTCTACTGAAAGTCCTCCATAGTTGTATTATTGTACTATGTTGGTTGTGAAATTGAAAGAGTAAAATTTTGAAGCTAGAATGCCATCTTGTGGCAAAATATCAGCTAGCCATTTATGTCCAACTGATATTTAACAACTGCAATTATTCAGTTAAAGCGACTTATGCAGGTCACATTGTTAGTTGCTTTACATAATGATTTATAATAAATTGGCTATTTTCCTACTTTGAGGTTTTGATTTTAGAGCCTGTTTTTCTTTAAGCGGTTTTGAAAGCATACAAGCTCTCTTTCAGCAGTCAGTAATGGAAACTATCTTTAGCGAAAGTAACACTATACATCAGGTTTGTCCTAATATTATTGCATCAGCCCCACTAATTACGCTCACTAAGCTATCCTATAAAACATAAAGACCTCCAACAAGGAGGAGAATTTGTTTTTTTATTCCCATTTCACATTCTGCTCACAAATGAAGCAAAAAAACTCGCCCTGAGGCACATTTTCCCCCGCACGCAGGTTTGATTTTCTCACAGAGCAAAGTTTCCACAGAGCTGAATCCCTGCTGTCCTGTTTGTTTAGGTGTGTGCTGATTAGAAGTTCTCATGCTGGGTACAATGTATCTCTGCACACCGAGGGTTTGAAACGTGACATGTCTTTTACAGGGACTGGAGTCTGAGCCTCCTCTCCTTCACTCTCTCCCTCACTACCTCTGTGTTTAATGGACTTGTTATCCGAGCTCACACTTTGCCATGCAGTCTTCATTAACACGGGTCGTAACATGAAGCATAAACGTTCTCCTTCCGGGTGCTGACAGTCCACCCAGATGGACAGACCATTTGATGAACACTGTACAGTTTTACTGTTGCCGTTCATTAGCCCAGAGACGGTTTGAAAGAGCACAGAGAGCCAGACTGTCTGAATAATGATGTTTCAAAGGGCATTTTTGGAATATTGAATAACATACAACATCTGTTTTTTATGGTTCCTTATTTTACAGAAATAACATAAAGCGTCAGGATGGCTTTAATGAGCAGGTCTTTAATAAGCTGGTGGAGGGTGAGCACTTTCATGGGTGCTTGTGTAGATTAGCGTTTATGGGCCATGCCAGCGGTAATGATGCCTCATCCCCCCAGACTCCCTGTGACATTTTTTTGTTGTCTTTCTTTTATAGGACTTGCTGAGGCCCCTCGCCCAAGGCCTGTATCAGTCACCGCAGACGCACCCTGCCGACAGGGCCCCCTGCATTAAAAGTCCCAGGAACTGGCACTGCAAAAGAGAGAGAATGCAGAACACAACAGCAGAAACAACAGAAGGGATAAACCTGACATGTGGATTGTCTGGACACCACAAATTCATCTTCACCCTGGTGCCCATCGTCTATGGCTTTATCTTTGTCATTGGCATGGTAGGAAACAGCCTGGTGGTGGCTGTCATCTACTGTTACATGAAGCTCAAGACAGTGGCAAATATTTTTGTGCTCAATCTGGCCATCTCTGACCTCACCTTCCTCATCACGCTGCCCATGTGGGCTACATTCACTGCTTCAGGCTACTACTGGCCCTTTGGAAGTTTCCTGTGCAAGGCCAGCGCAGGGCTGGTGATTTTCAACCTCTACACCAGCATCTTCTTCCTCACTGCGCTCAGCATTGACCGCTACTTAGCCATCGTCCACCCTGTGCGATCACGCAGGTTGCGCACTGTGGTGTACGCTCGTGTCACTTGTGTGGTGATCTGGCTTTTTGCTTTTCTGCTCAGTGTGCCCACAGCTCTGACCAGAGACGTCCATGACATCCCAAACTTCAACACAACGTTGTGCGGCATCCTGCACCCCAATCCTCAAAATGCCATGAGGTTAAAGGAGCTGCTGCTGGCCATCAGCCTCATGAAGAGCCTGCTGGGCTTCCTCATACCCTTCATCATCATCATCACCTGCTACTGCCTCATCGGGCGAGCACTGCTGGGTGCGAGACACATTCAGAAGAGCTCCCGCTCCCGTGATGATGAGGTGCTGCGCATGCTTGCAGCAGCAGTCCTGGCTTTCTTCCTATGTTGGGTGCCGCATCAGGTGTTCCACTTAATGCAGGTGCTCACCCAGCTGATCCTGGGGGAGAACTGCGCCATCCTAGAAATCATCGACACTGCCATGCCCTTCACCATCTGCATTGCCTACTTCAACAGCTGTGTCAACCCCATCGTGTATAGCTTTGTTGGGGACAACTTTCGTAAGACCTTGCTGCGCCTGCTGCGCTGCTCACGCAGAGGAGCGGCAGGACAACACCCAAGCATCAGCTCCAAGATGAGCTCCTTCTCTTTCCGGGCCTCTGAGGCCTTAAGTCTCACAGTGAAAAGTAAAGCCTCCTCTGATGTTAAGTGATTAAGAAAAGGGGGAGCAAATTACTCTCCCTGCTCTTCCTGTCTGTGGTTAAAGAGCCGGGGATAAGAGACATTCCACGCTTTAAAACCCCAACTGTATAACCAAGCACTGAACCAAACAGAATGGTTGAAATGTTATATTCATGTGCCTCTGTGAGAAAGCCTAAGAGATCTTAACTACCTTGTGAAGTGCTTACTGTTATCACACACAAATGGTTGTCATATTCATGCAATCATACGCATCTCCCTCTGCTTGTGAAATAAGTTGAAGTGTCACACAAGAAAAAAGAAACAGGAATTTACTGTAATGATGGAGTACTGCTGTGCCGGAGGGGGGAAAAGAATACCATACATAATTACACATAGCTTATCCCATTATTTATATAAGAAATGCATGTTCTGCAGGATTTTGTCTCCAGCGTGCAGTAATATATTGTCCAGTGATAACCGCTCTGTATGCTCAGCAGGTCGTTCACCAGTTGGAACAGTGATCAAGTGCTCTGCTAAGATACCAAAACTTAAAAAAAAAAACAGGAAAACAAATCCTCCCACACATGCTTTAATAGCAGATGGAACAACTGGGTTGTGTAGCAAAGATGTGGTGTAAGTTCATATCAACATTAAATTCCATGTTTGACCAGCGTCTGCATGCTGTATGTGCTGATGTCAAAAATATGTACTTCTTGTGAAATGTTCAAGTGTTTGCATAAGATTAAAATGCTGAATTGTTGCTAATTTTGAGCGTAACATGCTGTACAAATGAATCACTCCAGGTTGTGCGATCATTGTCAATGTCTTTGGTAGTTGTTTTGTGATATTTAAGTATGTTGATAGATTTTTTTTCTTATTCTTTAAGTGTACAGTTTGTAAATAAATGATAATATGAATAACATATTAAAAATCTCCAGTAAATGGTTGCATTTCTTTCTTTAAGGGACAAATATTCATCATGGCTAGTGGAAATGTGTCACTGGTTTCAGAAACATCGAGAAACAACTGCTAATCTAAGATATAAGGAATCAAAATCAAGTAACCTTGAACCAAAATTTCTCTCTGCACCTCTCTCAGCTGTTAATCATTTACTCTGCATCACACAAGCTTCTGTGCCTCCACGTAACTCCTGAAAATAACAGGTGCACAGAAGTGGATCTTTTTGGGATGATGTATTGCATGATGATGTATCGCAGACAGGGATTGGTGGATGGGAGGCAGGACGGGGGTTATAAGTGCTGTTGCAGAGCCAGAGAGACCCCACTGCCAACATGAGGATCCTTCTGCTTTTTGGATTGGTGGCTGTTGCCCTTGGTGATGTGGCTCGCTTCGATGGGTAAATCTCCAGTAATTTTAAAAATGAAAACCATATCTTTAACAATCATAAGTAACAGATGCTACAAAATTAAGACATTGTTGTGCTTTTCAGGATGTAACACTGAGTAAAACACCGACTCCATCAAAAGAACAAACTGCACTTTGACTTCTATTCTTTCGCTAGTTATTTTAGGACCTTTTTTTTCTCAGAAAATAACAGGTAAACTCTTAGATTATGTGCCTGCTTCAGTGTAACACTGTTCATTGAAAGTTCGTCTATTTGAATATACAGATCCACGAGTGAACCATGTCAAAAAGTGAGAGTCATTTTAATAAAGGAGATTTCTGAACATTTTTCCTTGATCAGAATAGCAGACTGCTCTTCTTAAAGGCTCCACGAACATTTACACTTACAAGTACTCTTAGGCCTCTCACAGACCATTTGTATGCAGTAATTTCAACTTCATTAAACAACCCTATTTTATAAAATAAGGATATATAGTGGAATTGACCCAGAACAGGTCAGCGAACACCAAAAAGTATAGCTATAGTATGCTAAGGTTTTGCTGAAAAAAGGCTTGTTAGTGTTAAACTTTTTACTCCTACCTTTATCTCACCAGAGAGAAAGTCTTCCGTCTGAGGCCCACTATTGATGAGCATGTGAACCTCATTAAGGACCTGGCCAAGACCATTGAGGTACACCACACTTACAAAAAAACAAAGTCCACCTGTAACACTTTTGTTAGTCTCATTACAGGTGTTGAACTGCTGTGGTCATGGTGAAAAGGGCTGCTTTGGACGCTCTTCTCTGTAGTGTTGCTATGAACTTACTGCATCTGTTCTCAGATCTGAATATTTTGTTTAATCAAACCCTTACTTCCAGGACAATTTCATCAAAAACTGTCTATAATTGGTGTCTATAATTGGTGCACTGACTAAATAAGACTATCTTTCAGTGCGACAAAGTTTGGCAACAGAGAGGCTCGTTGTTGTAGTAGGGTTCTATCTGAACGTGTTCAAGTGTTTGACTTTGGCGCCATCTGCAGGTCGACTTCTGGAAACCCGAGAGCCCTGAGCTGGTGACCATTGACATTGATGTGGACATCCATGTGCCTGCCAAGTACCTGGATATGGTGTACACCTACCTGCAGCAGGGTGACATCGAATATGAGTAGGTTACAAGACAAAGATTAAAAATAAAAGCAATAAACAGACTTAAAATTTGTCAGAACACATGAAATAAAATCATCTTTAACACTTTCTCTTTTCATCCGTCTTCAGGGTCCTCATTGAGGATCTGCAGGAGGCCGTTGAAGCCCAGGCCGATGATGGACCCACCCCCAGAGCCCACAGCTACACCAAGTACAACAGCTGGGACAAAGTAAGAGCCAAATGATCTTCAGTTGTCTCTTTTTGGACTTGACTTTTGTGTCCTATTCTCATCTACTTCCCTTTCAATTTTCAGGTCCAGTCCTGGATCGCCTCTATTGCCTCCTCCAATGCCAATTTGATCAGCAAGCAGGTGATTGGAAACACCTACGAGGGACGCCCCATGACTGTCCTGAAGGTATTTCAAGTAATATTTACCATATTAGTCCCTCGATTTACAGAATATACAAGCATATCTAATAGATGTTTTGGATTATTAATCACAGCTCGGTAAGAAGTCCAGCTCCACCAAGCCTGCCATCTTCTTGGACTGTGGTATCCATGCCAGAGAGTGGATCTCTCCTGCTTTCTGCCAGTGGTTCGTGAAGGAGGTAAGGAAGACATCTAAATGGATATAGAAAAGTTTAAAGATCTTACTTTTAGCATTGATAGTAACGGAAATGTTTTTACTCCAACTTCCCTCAGGCTCTGTCCACCTATGGCAGCGACTCTCAGATGACCAGCCTGCTCAACCAGATGGACGTCTTTGTTCTGCCCGTCTTTAACATCGATGGTTATGACTACACCCACAAGAGCGTATGTTACAGCCCTGTGCCTTAAGTTTCATTTTGGACTGGTAAAACTATTGTTCATCCTAAATAATTTGTCTGACATAATTGTTTCGTGTCCTTTGGGGCTTTAGAACAGGATGTGGAGGAAGACACGCTCTAGGAAGTCTGGATCCAGCTGCACTGGAGCTGATCCCAACAGGAACTTCGACGCTGGCTGGTGCTGTAAGTGCAACAATACAAACTGTTCGATCTCAAAGGGGCACTATAGTCATTGTATGCTGCCTGGCTGTAATGACTGATGCATGACTTTTAGAAGAATATAAACAAGTCACACCAATAAGAAAACTTTAATTCTACACTGCCTGCAGTGTAACAAGGAAGCAATCTACATTACACTTGCACACATCAACATATTTTTAATCTCCATGTCAGGAAGCAGGTTATTAGTAGCTGCATTTTCTTTAATTTTCCCAACAATACAGCAACCTTGCATACAAACAGTGCAGATTGAGGAGAATGGAAGGACAAAGATAATCTAATTTAACCTTAATTTATTTTAATGTTTTCTTATTTCAGCCATGGGAGCCTCCTCCAACCCCTGCAGCGACACCTTCTGCGGTTACACTCCCGAGTCTGAGATCGAGGTCAAGAATGTCGCCGACTTCATCCGTAGGAACAAGTCTATCATCAAGGCTTACCTCACCATCCACTCCTACTCTCAGCTGCTGCTCTTCCCTTACTCCTACACCTACGCCCTGGCTGCTGACCACAGCGAGCTGGTAAGTCAGCATTATCTGACATACAGAGCTACATCATGGGTGCAGCTACCATATAAATTAACATGCTTAGTCAGCCACATTGACTATATAATTATACATCATGGCAGTGTCACATATATCGCTATAGTGCTGCTGCCTTGTGTTTGCAGGAGTAGAGGAAACACATGGATTAAGTCATCAGATTATAATACTTTAATTTTGATTGATTTAACTGTTGTTTTATTTGGCTCAAAGCTGTTTACTTATCACTGCAAAATAGAACAAGGTAGTACAATGTTCAAGGATTCAAGGGATTCAAGGAACACATCTTTGACAGCCTGTAGTACGAAATTAGTACCCAGGTCCAATTCCAAGCCAAGAATAAAATACAATACAATAAATAAAAAATAATACAATAGATAAAATACAATAAAATACCAAAGAGCAAAATGTAAACATATTTAAGTAAATATGAAATGAGCCCTGTTGCACTAAAATTCCTGTGTGAAAGCAGCAGCTTGGCTTGTGATATATTTGGTGGAATTTCCTCCTGTGAGGAAGGAGACTCTAATTAATGATTCTTATCAGTAGACTAATGGACAGATTGACAATTTTTGTCTTTCTTTAGTTACCTTTCCTACTTTTTTATGTTTCTTGTCCATATATATTTATGTTTTTGTCTAAGATTAAGCAGAAACTGATACAGCTTATTACAGATAACAAGCTTTAGAAATAGCTAAAACAATTACGGCTCGACCCGACTTTCCATTTAATATCAAACAGACAAATATTATGGATAAAAAGATTTATTTTATCCATTTAACAATGATTTCTACCCATAGAAGTGATTTTTTAAGGTACAGACCATGAAATGTTTTTAAAAACTGCATATCTTTAAAAAGCAGCGTTGAAGTCCAACATTCACAACAAGTCCTTTTTTAAAAGAGTGAATAAATTGATAATAAAATATATCTCCAAAGGTGTTTCCAAAAGCTTAAGCAAGAAATCATCCCAGTCCCATTATGTCTGTTATCTAAAGCCCACACTTAGCTGCTGCAAATCATTTACTCCCTGCTCACATGCCTCACTCTCATGGCTCTTTTACCTCTCACTGGGGTGTCCAAGGGCTGCACAGTTAACACTTACACCCCAGCTCCAGCTCTCACACTGACTGAGGCACATCACACGTCTCTGCCTCTCTATTACTCACATGTAATTTAAGCTCTCCTCTGACACTTTGCACATCAAAAGAACTCCAGGGATCTGTCATAACTCATCTGTGCAACCAGAAATATAATTTCCTGTTTGTGCATTTCTCTGAGAGACTTCATTTCCTCTTGAAGCTCACCAAAGCTTTAGTATATTCTGTAATATCAGGGAAAAATGCTGCATTTGAAGTGCAATGGATGTTAAATGTTATACTGCAGAAAACACATTTTCATCATTTCAACCAACTTAATTTAGAAATAATGACTCAGGCTTTTACTTAGATCTAAATTTACGCTCCTAAGAAATGAAACACACCATTACTCAGTCAAAAACTCTCAGATGTTAAAATCACTTAGGTTAGGGTGACCATTAGCTTTTGGTTGCTGCAGATTAAATTTGCTAACTTGAGACATAGCTGTGAAGTTTACACATGCTCCCTGGATCTAAAAATGTACTTTTAACACGCTGTTAACTCATACTTTGAACAATTTTGTTTATTTTTCCTTTAATATATCTTTTTTTCTATACTTCAGATGGAGGTTGCTGAGGGAGCTTCCTCTGCTCTGCGTAGTCTGTATGGTACCCGCTACACCAGTGGACCTGGTGCTACCACCATCTGTAAGTACTTACAATATTGAAGTGGGTTTGTTTCTATTGAGAAGGAAGCTTAAAAGTCTATTTCCTGCTTACTATAATGTGTTATACATGTTCAGAATTCACACACTTTTTAAGAGGTTGAAAATGACTGACAGAATTGACTTTAACTTTCTCTTTTTTCTATAAAAATAGACATATTGGTCCTTTAAAGGCAGTATTTGTCTAAAAATATGTCATTCCATGTCATAGGCATATTTTTTAGCATACATTTTAAAATCTGAATAATCCTCCTCCTCTTCTCCACCCGTAGACCCTGCTGCTGGAGGCTCTGACGACTGGGCCTATGACCTGGGAGTGAAGTATTCCTACACCTTCGAGTTGCGTGACACTGGTCGTTACGGCTTCCTGCTGCCCGAGTCTCAGATCAAGCCCACATGCGAGGAGACCATGCTGGCCGTCAAGTACATCGCCGCCTACGTGCAGAAGAACCTCTATTAAAGAGCTGAACTGCTAGGACCCCTGCCAACTCGGCTTTTCTGTACCAGCCCCCAGCCCCTCCAATCGCTCAGCCATCTTCAGCCTGTAACCATGGATACGGGCACCACCCGCCATGTTTCCTTGCTGTGCTTGACAGAATGTCAAGATGAGTGCAAACAATAAAATCAATGATCCATTCTCACATGCTGAATCATTTTTATGTGTGTATGATAATATAGTGTTTGATGGAGTGAATCTTTATCATTTGTATGATAATACACAACAAAACAGTGAAATTGGCTGAATAAAATAATGATTACACTTTACAGGGTATCCCTAATAGGCCATAAAACTTGTCTGCTGCCTTTATGATATAAAAAAATACAATAAAATCATACAGTGTGTTGCCTTAACTAATTCTGCATACACACATGTACACTAGATGATGTGTCTTCTTGTAAAAGTAGATTAAAAATATCCATTTATGTACTGTTTGAACCTAGGTTATCCCTATGGTCAAACTGGAACTCTTCCAACAGTGGAGGCTGGGTGGGTGGGGGGTATCAGCCTTTTAAGATATTCAGCCAGCAGCCCAGTACGTGACGACCCCAGAGTACTCCTTGGCAGCGTCTGTGTTCTGCCAAGCATCTGTCCGAGTGGAGAGAAAATAAAGGAGCCAAAGAGCAGCAGGGAGTTCAAAAAGCCATGGCACATATTTGTGAAGCAGAAGGTAAAAGAATAAACTTCAGTGACTGATGTTGCTGCTGCTGGAATAAGTTTTTATATCATTACTGAAATGTGTTTGTTTCTTCAAGCTTGGGCTATTTACCCTGCTTGTTTTGTTTTTTAGTATTACAAAAAGAAGAAAAAACAAGAATATGAGAATCCCTCTCCCTCTACAATAAGTCTTATTTGTAAAAGTAACATCCCACCACTTGCTCTGGGAATGAACTCCAGAGCTCTTTAGAGACCACTAAAAATAATACCCTGTTGTGTAATACAGTACAAGATGACCAGGGGGGCTTCACCACACAACTGGCTCTGTTTGTCTTGGCACGGTTTAGCTGTTTCGCTCTTATTCCACCAGATGGCGCCAAAATTCAAAGTAAACATTTAGGAACACCATGTTCTTAATCTCTGCACTTCATCACTGCATCATCACCCATCTTTACATTGTCATCACGAAGAAAAATGACACCAGACAAGGGGGCTAGCATTGCAGTTGTTGGAAAGGTCACGGCTGAGGAATGTTGTCTGGAGAATGTACAATTGTGTCGGACTCAAGCGAAGTCTGGAGTCGATACTACACTTGAAGTTGTAACAAAAAACGTAAAGTTAACAACAAAGGAAGAAGCATTTAGTTAAAGTAACTTCAGGGTACAGTCTCTACTTTTGCGTGAAATTCTTGTAAATCTGTAAAAAACGAACCCCCTGACCTAATAGGGGGTGTGGAATCTCGTGTTAGGAGCAGGTGGGTGTGTGGAGACGAGTCACGTGACGCTGCGACTTGCTACTGTCATACTAGTATAAATCCACCTCTGTGTATTTAGTCAGTCCTTCGCTCCACGCAAAGCTGCCGTGTGCTCAAGTCACGGCTACAAAGTAGCTCCGACTTCATCTTCTTCAGTCATGGCTGGTATGTAGCATTTTATCACTTCAACTCTTTCAAATGCGCAGTTTTTACCCCACTTCGGAGCCATATCGTGTTTTCTGTGAAGTTGTTGCGTGCAAAGTCTCGCGAAGTTTCTTGCATTTAAATATAAGTAAAACGAGACTACACAGTCGTTTAGGCTGGTATCACTCCGTCTTTGTTGTTTGCTTGAATGTTTGTGCAGCCTCCTGAAGTGGGCAGAGCAAAAGAACATTCTGTCTCCATCTGTGTGAAGCTGTCCATCATAGACCACCAGATAACTTAAAGGCATGAAGTTGGCAGCCATATTTGAAACATGACTACATTTGACAGTCATACATGACAGTCTGACCTATCCTTTAAGTTTGCACGTGACTAACCATTTCATGTTACTCATTTTAAAGTATGTAAGTGAATGAAATCTGATTTTATTAGGGGTGTATTCATCTCTGCTACATAAAACTCAAGCATTATGCATGTATTTCTCTCAGGTCCCTAAATCGTGTCTTTTGAAACTGTGTGAATGTCGATTTGTGGTTCACGCCCCCTGTGTACAGCATGTACTGTACATGGGGGACTGTGGCTGAACTACTGTATTTTCCCTTTTATTTATGTGTCATGTTGTGCGGAGAGACTGCAGCACTCCATGTACCAATTGAAAGGGAGGTTTAGGAGGAAGGGGGTGTGGCACTTGGAGCCAGTGAAAAGGTGCAACTTTTCCTGGCAACTTTAAGTGAATGGCCCAAAGTTATGGAAACTTCAGCCCTTTAGCATTGTATACAAAAACTACACCTTCTGGCAAATGCTTTCCATTTTTGGTAACACTGTACCAATAGTTTACAGTCCAAGTGGGATTAATGTTGGCTCACATGCTGCAGTCTCACAACCTCCCCAGTGGCCATGCTGACTTCATCATCCCACTTTATATGTTCTCTCACAGGCTAGTCATTGTTCAGAAACATGACTTGGCAGGTTGCTGAGAGATTTTCCTGTGGTGGTACAGAAAGGCGCCTCCTGCAAATAAAATGCACCTTAATAGGACTTTGCCTCTAGTTCTGGTTACTTAAGTCTTAGTTTTCTCAAAATAAATGATAAAGTTGCTGCTCAGTTTACACACTGACAAGAAAGAATTAAATTGGACTATATTGTTGATGTTTTAGTTATCAATAGCACTACCAAGGAGTGCCACTATTTTCAGTTTCAATCCATCTTTCTCCACAGACCAGGCTTTTGTGACGTTGGCCACCAACGACAGTTATGCCCGGGGAGCCATGGTTTTGGGCAAGTCCCTTCGCAACCACAACACTTCCAAGAAGCTGGTGGCACTGATTGGTCCACATGTGTCAGAGCCTTGCCAGTATGAACCACCACCCTGCAGTGCAACATTTCTGATTAACACATTCTTGTCCGTTCTTGTTAACCTCATGGACCGTTGGCGCTAATTCAATTGGTTTTATTGTGAATCTGCAGGTGCGTGCTGAAGAGGATCTACGATGAGGTTAGGGTCGTGAATGTGCTGGACAGTGGCGACACGGCACACCTTGCGATGATGAAAAGGCCTGACCTGGGTGTTACCTTCACCAAACTCCACTGCTGGACGCTTACACATTACTCCAAATGTGTTTTCATGGATGCAGACACACTGGTGAGAGCAAATGAGCAATAAAAATTCCAGATGTTTAGAGTGTACTTGCATGAACATGTGTGTGTTTGTTTCTGCGTTCTAGGTGCTCTCAAATATAGATGAGCTGTTTGAAAGGGAAGAGTTGTCGGCTGCTCCTGACCCTGGTTGGCCTGACTGCTTCAACTCTGGTGTGTTCGTCTTTCGTCCTTCTAATGAGACATACGGCAAACTGCTTCAGTATTGTACAGAACACGGCAGCTTTGATGGTGAGTCTTGCAGAGCACATGACATCTGTGTAGTTTTGTCCTAAAATATTTCAGTTAAAACAGTAGCTTGAAGACCTAACTCAGGGCTCTTGAGGTGTGTAGAAATAGGAATATTTATTTCGCAATATGTAGCAGTCTGATCCTAGAAACACCCTCTTGCTCACCTCTCCCATTGGTGAGGCTCTACAAGCTACAGTGGCCTTCAAGGACAAGAGGACCCTGTGATGCATGAGAAGTATGATCTTCCATCTGTCAAGTTTTTACCATCAATAATGACAATTAATACAAATCTGTTTGTGCACAACACCCTCTCTCTCTACCCTCTTTTTCTTTCAACTGGAGCATTTCAGGCAGCAGCTCACTGAATACAAAAAATGTATATGGCCTTTGCCAGCACGTTCACTTTGTGTGACAGCAGAAACATGGCAGTGGAAGACAGTCTTCATCTACTCCTTATGCAGATAAAAAATGACCAATCTAAATTAATGAAAACCATAGGATTTTATAGTCAGGTTTTTCCACTGATTTAAATATTCTTATGAACATGATATACTTTATACTAGGGCCCGACCAATTTATAAGCGAGCCGATTAAATTGTCCAATTTTAGCCCGTTTGAGACTGGTCCGAGTTTGATCAGTCGGTCTTCCTATAGTCGTGGAGAGCAGTAGCCTACAGTATATCTACAGTTTATAGTATACTGTAGATATCTACAGTATGTGTATATATTATAACTTAATAAAAAAAAATTTAAAAATCGGCCAATTAATCGGTAATCAGATCCCCCCCCCCCCCCCGTAATAATCGGTATTGGCATCAGCCCCTAAAAATTCATATCAGTAGGGCCCTACTTTATACCAGGGGAAGAAATTCTACTAAATATTACACACTGCACCTTTAACCTTTGAGTATTGTTTGTTGATGGGAATTATGCTATTTTGCTGTTTGCCAAAAGTTAAATAAAAAACATAAATGGTAGTGAGAAAGATACAACCCATTAATTGAATCAAAAATGTAGATGGTTAGATGATGTTTTTTAAATAAACATGAAATTGTATTCACTAATTAGTGGGCATGAGGGTTAAGTGTGAGCTATTATACTTAGTTTTCATCTCTTAATGGCCTATGCAGAATGTTTCTCCTATTTCCTTGTACTTCAGCTCAGCTATGCATCTCTTTTCAGAAGCTATTTCCGACTCATTTCCCTATGTTGCTCTAGATAACACCTGTTGGTGTCATTTTAAACTACCTCCAACAAGCATTACTCGTTGCATTGCCAAATACTAAACAGCTGAAGACAAGGTATGTTTAGGATTTCAAGCGGTTTACCAACTCATACTAATAATGTCATCAATCTTTTTTCAGACTTAAACAAATATTTTGGCTTCGACCTGCATTGGGTAACATCGAGTTCTGCGTAACATGATGTCAAACCAAGTTTGTTTATCTTTTTCCTTAAAGTAGAGTCTTTTTCGAGTCCAGGGCCCAGGCACAAGGCCCTTCTGTGACACACGGTCCAGCTCTCTCAGCTGAGTTATTCTCAGGGGGTTTTACTGGAGCAGGGGGGGTTAACATTTGAGAGGCCCTGTTTTGCACAGGGCACTGGTTGACATTCAGCAGCTCTTCCCAGTGAGGCGTACTGTAACTGAAAAGCGGACGTCATCTTGGCTCCGGATCAGGTTTACGGATCAGCTCTGCTCAGATCAGCTGCTGAAAGGAACATTGGTGCATACCTGCAGGGTGGTGTCATTTTTGACATGCCGAAGCTTAATTCATTACTAATAGAAGATCTCAAACATGACTTAGCACAACCAGATTCTTGTGCATTTAAACCAAGCAACAATTTAGAAAAAGTGTGGATTTTTTGTTTTATCTTGACGTGTTTCATTTACTGATTATAAGCTTTGTTAATGATATTCAGTATGAACTGCTTGTCTTATATTAATTCTATCTGTAGATATGCAAAGTGTATTTTAAAGTAAACTTTATGTCAAAGTATGAAGATGGTTATCTGTAAGCAGAAGTGTTCAAAGACAATAGCCCAGATTTGAACAAAGAGAGTGGCTACAATCGTGTCAACAAACGATCACCACACTCTGCTGGTCTAATGGTGTAATTGCAACACCTTGTTTAAATTTTTTTTTTTTTCTTCATTTCCTTGTATTTATCTTTTTTTTAAGATATACACTGAATATAAAGCCATAAAAAATTACTGTTTTTACAAAATAATCCTGACTCAAGATCATAACTCTTTGTTTTTTCAAAAGGCTTTAATTACTGTAACTACATGATCAAAGTGTTGTACTTCATGCACTTGTTGCTAACTACATTGAGGCCATGCGATATTGCGCAAAAAGCTGAATATCAATCCTAATCATATAGAGCAGTGGTTCTCAAGTCCAGTCCTCGAGGCCCAAGCTCCAACACACCTGATTCAAATAATCAGCTCGTTATCAAGCTCTGTAATGGCTTAATAACGAGCTAATTATTTGAAACAGGTGTGCTGGAGCAGGGAAACATCCAAAACATGCAGGACAGTTGGCCTCCAGGACTGGACTTGAGAGCCACTGATATAGAGAACCTTTAATTTCTGAAACTAGCACCAAGTTTGGACCACGTTTAGATTGTGTGGCTCTGAATGAGTCCACTGTCCTCTCCATTTTTTTTTGGCCTCAAACATTTTACTTAAATAGGAAATAATTGTGTCACAAGAAAAAACTTGTAGTAAAACTTTTGAAGAGTTGTTTGTGCTTGTTAGTGGCATCGAGCCTCTTCATTTGTGAATGACAGGCTGCTCCTCTTCTGTGAGGGATATTGTGAGAGATTCCGTCAGTAAGAGTTCATTGGAAAACCCAATTAGTGCGCTTATTCGCAGCCAAGACTTTTAAGAGCCGACTGTCTCTGGCTGCCAGAGTGTTTGTTGGCTGGAGTGTTTCAATCACAACTGCATCCACAGACGGATAATTGTCTGTGTACTAACAGCAAAGAGAGTGTCAATTTTTCAATAGATTTATATTCGATATTTAATGTGATGCTTAAACCTGAAAGCTGGATGGCATGCTAATGAATAAAGCTGTCTGTATTTATAGCCATGGATGTTCCCTTCATGTGCACTGAGGCATGAGTTTAAATTGCTCTGACCTTTAGCATTTCTCTTCCACTCTACTTCAAGGCATACACAGTGCACACGTGCAGCACTCTGTTTCACTCTATTTTACGGTCGACTTTGGAAGAAAATCTGAGGAAGACGAGAAATTGAATTCTGTGTTTGAACCCAGAGGCGTTCCCTCTCCATGCGCAAGTCCACTGTCGTCTGCTGCCAAGACAAACTGGCAAAGTTTAGATGCACATTCTTGCTGAGCTCCTCTCATCCCCTCAAAATGAAGATCCTCTGCCCCGTATTAAACCATGAAGGCCTATGGAGGTTGTGCCTTTGGATAAACAGCTGACGTGTGATGTTTTAAAGTGCAGCGGTCTGCTGTCTCATGGATTGTACAGTCCATGTGAAAGTTCTTCTGAAGGCCAGCAACTCCTCTCGTACCAGTGTCAGTCCTTTAACTAGCCTTTTGGCTCTAAGGTTAAACAATTCAGCATGAATGATCAAAGGGCTTGTGGCGTCAAATACTGTGGTCTGGCTCATCAGCTGCTGACTGGTGATGTGACAGAAAACTTATTCAATGGAGAGAGAAAAGTTTGATAAGAATCATTCAGATGTGGTAGTGCATTAGAAATTATTCTGACCCACTTCACAAATTCACCTCAAACTCTCAGATCTGTGTTTACTTCAGCCACACCACCACAATGCCCGATTTGAGATGAAGGGAATCCTGAGGCAACTTAGATCTGCAAACCTACATTAAACCAGACGGGGACAGAGCATTCTCCATTACTTGTCAAGTTGTATTATATAGATTAGAGTGGTCAGGAATGGAGTTTTGATGAATGAAAATTGTCAATACAAAGCTGGATACAGTACCCAGTCTTTCACACCAGCACCAAGAAGCCACAGGTATGATTTGTGATGCCAAGATGTTAAAGACTTCAAGGTTATGCAAACCTTTTAAGTCTCTCTTAAGCATAACATTATTCATTTTAACAGTTGATTGGTAAACTGCAAGACAACACAATCTTGCATTCGGAAAAGGCTTCGACTATCTCATCTTGATTGAAACTAAGTCTGCAACAGTTTAGCCAACATGTAAGCACTCCTGGTAACAGGCTGTAACTGTACAGCCTATAGGCACTGCAGCTTCTTCAGTTGCTGGGCAGATCTAGACTCAGAACAGAGATCAGTATTGTATGTAAGTGAGAAACCAGCTGTCAATCCAATTTATTGTCAAATCTAAAGATGAACGAATCTTTACCACTGTGCGGAATTAGTCACAAGAACCCTGCGCTCCTATATACTGCATATAAATATAGCCCTGGACCTTTGTACGACTCAGATCTTTTGAAATGTTGCCATTGGTGAGAGTTGTGTGTCACGGTAATGCACATGTGACATACATGTTCTGAACATCATGTCTCCTTTACTCCCTGTGCAGCTACTGTGGGCCCACACGGTGCACATATACATGGCTTCATATTGAATGCTTTAAAAACCAAGGGAGCGAACCTGATCTGCTCCTGAATAAATCTGAACTTAATTACAAATAACTGGAGCAATTTGGAAGGAAGGAAACGTCTGTAGCCTTGGGCTGTGAATCTGAGTGTGAGAGAATCTCTCCCTCATCTTGTCTGCACTAATCTCACTACACTGCTGACTAACGCAGACCAAGCAGAGAGTCTAATTCATCTGGCTGTCGTAGGCGGGCCGATCATTTGTCCGCACGCTGGCTAAGCTTTTCGTCTTTCAGGAACACCATCCAGCTGAACCAGGCAAAGCATTTTGCAGGCAGCGTTTCGTAAGCTCAGTTGGCTGTCACGCCACCATATCACAATTTCTCACAGTGTGTAATGCAAATGAAGACCTAAAGTGAAATGAAGATCATGTAATGTCAAGAAGTTTTTAAAAGAAGCAGCACGTGAACTTTAAAACTTTTACGGGGTATTTAGAAATGGTCCTCTCCGCATGCACTGATTTATTTTTAGTTCTTTATATTGTGAGAGTGCTGTTTTATTTAAATCTTCATATCGCCTTTTGTGTCGCAGGAGGTGACCAAGGTGTTTTGAACGGCTTCTTCAACACATGGGCAACAGCTGACATAACCAAACACCTTCCATTCATCTACAACCTCAGCAGCATAGCCATCTACACCTACCTTCCAGCGTTCAAGCAGTAAGTATTGGGTCAGCAGAAGCATCCACACAATAGTACAAGGTGTGTTTCTACCACAAAAGTTAGTGTGCATTTAAAAAGTTTAACTCCACAGCAGAGTCTTCCTATGTGACTTCAATCTTGGCTAACAGACACAAGGCCAAGTCGTAAGCAGATCCTCGATCACATGAACGTTTTGTCGCATTATGACATGACATCAGGTTACGAATCAGATGAACCATAAGAATCCGGCGGCCCTGCTGGAGTCTCTCTCCGCAGGCCTCTTTGCTGCGTTAGGTATCCACTCTGAGCTCTCAACAGCTGAAACCAAATCCTCGAATGGACGAGGTTTATTTATATACCTTTTCTGTTCCCTACCCACACTGGTCATTGTGCCCCCCTGTCTTAAGACCCCTCTTCTTAGCCTCAAGGCCCCTCTGCATTCAAATCACACCTCACCATAGAAACAAGCTCATCAACAAGCTCATAGCTTTGAAATAACCTGGCACCCAAATCAGGTTGACGGGGTGATAAACTCTTATTTACTCGTCAGTAGTTGTCAGCAACAGTTGTTTATGAGGTTTGGCAAACATCAAAAAACAATCCCATCAGAGACAGACTCAGGCTTATTTTTGCACACATACTGTTTGCCAGGACTGAAGAGATATCCCTTTCTGTTGTGGTTGGCATGGTTTGTGATTAAGTCTCAAGTACTGTGAAGGGTCCAAGACAAGCAGGCTGATCAGGTACCACTACTAGGCATGGGTGGGTATGAGATACTGACAGTATGATCACCTTCAGCAGCAATGTCACGGTTTCAAGGTAAAACAATTACAGCTCTAAAGTGTGTTGTTTTGAAACCAACATTGATTATTTCAATATTGATACACACAGAACTGTCCTAACAACCGTGTTTCTCTGTCTCTTCGACGGCTCTTGATCGTAGAGCAGAAAATATGAGTGATTTTGAAACCATGACCTTGTCCTACCTTGAAACTGGTAACCAGCCCGCACCTACAGCAGAAAGGTAGTCCTGAATTCATGTTATGTTATGACTGTATGTTACAAAAGCTCTTAAAAAAATCTATCAAAAATATCCCCATTGCTAATCACTCAGTAGGACACCATTTCTACAAAGCAACAGCAATGCCATGAAAGATCACACCAGATCACACACATCAAATCAACCTTTCGAAAGCTGCTGTTGTTTTGTGTCTGTTAGGATTACTGATGGAAATGAGAAAGTTTTGACTGAAAATGAATAGAAATGATCAGTTTATAGCCAATTATAAGAAACGTTTTGCCATGGAAGCTCTACCAATCGCCAAATCCAGAGGACTACTTTTATTATCTGCATTTATGAACGAGACCAGGGGTGAAACAAGACCCTTCTGCTTCATTCCAGGGTCTTGCCTCACCCTGTCAGGATTCTGGTTTGCATACCTAGTCACTTACTTTCCATAATCAATTTATTGCTATACATCATGTGCTAAATTAACAAAGTTTAAGATATAACTTTTTTGCAGAAGAAATCTCTGGTATGAGCTCCTGTTTGGGTCCAAAGTGTGCCATAAGTCTAAATTAACTGAGAGTATTTTGGTGCTTATTACGGACAAATTCCACAGGATAAGGAACGGCTGCGCGCCGCTCTGGAACGGCAACCCCGATCAATTACGCAAGCATTATAATCAATGTGCGTGATTCCACACAATGCATCTGCCGTCCAGCTCTGCTGTCGATCTGCACCGGTGGTCGGATCAGATATGCAAGGCTTGTAATGCCACAGCACAACGTATCAATTCAGTGCAGTGCAGAACAAGCGGCAGTGGAAGTTGTATGCAGCTACTAAGTAAAATATCTGGTTAATTAAAAAAAAAAAATGAAGTCAATACGTTGAATTGTTCTTCACGTGATAAGGGGGAGGGGCCAGGTTTTTAGGATGTGGGTGTTTCTATACACCGCCGTTCTCAATCCATGTCTCATGGGGAAACATGCAAGATCTTGTCCAGTCTCGTGAGAAACGTCGGTAATATCGCAAGCGCTTCTCAGCCGCTTGCAGCAGTGGATCGGATCCGGTGGGCGCTGTATGCTTGCATTTTTGATCCGCCTGCCATTCCGGAGCGGATCGGATCTGCATGTGGTGGAATCCTGGCATTACTGTTTCGACACTTGTCTTTTCAAAATAAAGTCACGGCAAAATATACACTGCATTTCTTAATTTTGATTCTCACTATTCACCACCACTTTGTGTCTTACCATTTTTTTTGTTGTTGTACAAGAAGCATTAAATCCCTTCATACTTTTGTTACGCAGTCATCAATTGATCAATTGAATGAGTGTTTGACTCTGCTGCCTGTGTGTCTGTTCGTCTTGAGTGTCCAGTCTGTCCTACTTTATGCTGCACCCACAACACCGTCTGAATGGCTAGACGACAAAAAGCTGAGCCATAACTGCATTGTAAATGTAACTGGTCACCTGTTCACTGTTGTATTTGGCGTTGAAAGTTTTTGGATAGAAGAGTGGTGCTCCCTTTGTATCAAAAGGTACCCGACCCCGGATATGCAGAAGAAAATGAAAGAATGAATGGAGGTGTTTGAGCAAAGTTTTGTGCTGAAGCTTATAAAATTCAAGATTCTGGGATTGTAATTTCCAAATATTGTTACAGTCTCAAGAACATCTAATAATTGGTATTGACCTTGAAAAACCCATATCAGGTGACCCCTTTAAACTCGCACTACTTCATACGCACACTTTCTTAAATTAAGAGTTGTCAGTCTTTCTTCTTTACGATATTTCTCATTTCAGATACGGTGGGAATGCTAAGGTTGTCCATTTCCTGGGAAAGACCAAGCCATGGAGTTACACATTTGACCCAAAAGCCAGACAGTTTTCGGGCAGCGTGCATGAGGCCAGCGCACATCCCACCTTCCTCCTGGACTGGTGGACCCTGTACTCCAGCGTGGTGGTTCCCCTGCTGAGGGAACAATATGGAGACCAGCCTTTCGACTCCGGATGCGTGGAGGTAAATGGACACATTTTCCACAAAGAGTGATGTTACCGACCTTGTTTGGTCCTCAGCACAGAGGTTGCCCAGTTCATTAGAAAGAAGGAGGATTGTGTTGGCTGTATTGTCTCTGCAAGAACAAGCAGTCCTGGTGTGCCTGTAGTCCTGTAAGCACAGGTCTCTCTTCCATTAGATGATCATACACATTAGGGCTGAGCGATAAATCAACATCACAATATATTAAGCAGTTCGCCTCGATAACACAATCTGCTCACCCCTCCCACATTAACTTCGTCTACTCCAGCCGCTAAAACTTTTGAACTGTCCTCCATCTCCTCACCTGGCTTTCCCTCTTTGTTATGGACTGGGTGGGGTGGAGTCACATCTATTTATATATTGACATGGGCAAAATGACGTTGGTTATTGTCGTAAATTTCAGTATTGGTAAATTTTCGGTTTATCGCCCAGCCTTAATACACATTTTCAGAGGGTTGATTCTGAATTATTTACCTCTTTTCTTTTTTCCCCTGATCATCTCAATAAAATCCAGTACTGTTACATGCTCCATTTTGAGAGTGAACAGGTATGGTGAAATATGTGTAGCTTTGAAGCCAATAACTGATTTGGCAGCTGGATTTGTACTACTAAGCTTCTACATCTTAAATCCCGGCTTCTGTGTGTGTTTGCCTGTGGCCATTAATTTAAAAAGGCTACAACTTTCATAACAATAAGTGTTGTTAAAGTGTTGTGTAATCGACATCTTCATTGTCTGCGCTTGACTTTTGTGTCCTCTTGACATCCCAGGGTGAAAGCAGCTCTTCGCTCGGACCCCAGCTGTCTTCAGAGGAACGGAAGCAGAAATGGGAGCAAGGTCAGGCAGACTACATGGGACAGGACTCCTTTGATAACATCAAGAGAAAGCTTGACTCTTTTCTCAAATAATGACGCAGTGAGGCAGGTTGTGAAAAGAGCCCTGTCAGTAAATTGTCGGAGGTTTTGCAGGATAAAATAAAAAATGTTTTTTTTTTTCTACCTGTTTGAAAACTATCAATCTGATAATTCACTCCCACCACCAGCACCATCCCCCTGCATACTCCAAAGACAGAGCTGTTAAAAAGGGGAAATTGTTATCAATGAACGGCTCTAGTTGCCTATGCAAGACAGTCATTCAATTTCTGTTTTGCTACACTGTGAAGAAAAACAGGGACATTTGTGACATCTTTAATTTTTTTTTTTTTTTACCTGCATTATATTTTTTTGCAGTGAACTTTTGTTTAACACAAGCCGTCTGTGTGTCCAAGATTTGCAGTCACTTTTATGTACATTTTTCTTTCCCTTCTTTTTTTTCTACCCAGTCATCAACCAGCTTTTGAAGCGCTAGTATTTTGATTATCTCATCATTAAATTAGCCTTGTTTTTGAGTTCAGGTGCCTTTCTGAAGTATTTAAATATTAACACATTTACAGCACTATTAAAGGCCATAGCTCGGTCATTGAGCCATATTTGTACGATTTATCTCAGTGCCTTAGTTACTTGCCGTCTGTCTAGTCTTGATTAGCAGCTTCTCTGCAGCTGGTTAGGTTTTTCACTTTCTTGCATTGTACTTGTCAAAGATGTTGGATGTTAAAGACAACAGATATTAAAACCATTAAAAGTTTTGAAATTGGCTCAAGTGGTTTTCTTTTCATCTTCACATTCATGTATTTTAAAATTTTGGCAACTGACTTGAGTTGCTTCACTGAAGACGGGGCAGGTTATTCTTGTTGGTATATCAGTAGTTCATTATTTCTCAATCGCAGCCACAGTCGTAAATCTAATGGGGATGTAGTATTCTGCCTCTGGCTGTAAGTTTGAACTACATTATTTAATTATAATTATATAGGAACAAATCACAAGCTTGTCACAGAAGACTTGTAGAGAATTATCATAGGAAACATTTAGCAGTGACAACAAGTGCTTCAATCCTCGACACAAAAGCTCTTCAGATATGGAACTCCATACTTCAGTATTTGGACGCAGTTGTTTATGTTCACCTGTTGTCAGTGATTTTTGCCACAAGAAATTTTGACTTCCATGACCGTCAATCTAATAATCTATTCTTCAGTGTTAGAATTTCCTTACTTTTCTGTACCCTACTTTTTGGAATTAATTTTGGAAACTTTTCTATTTTGGAAAACTTTTTTTTTTTTTTTTTTTTTACTTTGGTAATAGTCTGGAAACCTAAATACTTTTCCATACTTTATTTTTCATTTTGCATACTTTTTAAGACCAGGAATTCGGTCAAATTACTTCCATACTTTCCATACTCGCGTAGGAACCCTGAATCTTCTTGCCACTTTTTGCCACAATTTTTACTTGAGTTTTGTGCTTTTGCTGCCTTCAGAGAATTTAGCTATAAACTGGGCTATCGTCTAAGGAGGGCTAATCAAATGACAGCCTTGTCAGGAACTGTTTTAGACATGTTGTAATAAGAATTGTTCTGAACAGATAGACAATATTGATGAACTAGGTTTGGAAACCTGGGCTGTAGTCTCACAGGAGGGAGAAATTAAAAACCATATCTAAGAACTGGAGAGTGGACCATGACTTTGATTAAACTTTTGTAAGCAAGGTTGAATCAGGGGTGTCTCTGAAACTTCTGCTGCTGCTCCATCATTTGTGCTCAGCTGCCATCCAGTGGTCAAATCAAAGCATCTCTGCTGTCCAAACAGAAACATGCACACTTTAAATCAGTGGTTTTCAAGTCCAGTCCTCGAGGCCCACTGTCCTGCATGTTTCCCTGCTCCAACACACCTGATTCAAATGATCAGCTCGTTATCAAGCTCTGTAATGGCTTCATAACGAGCTAATCATTTGAATCAGGTGTGTTGGAGCAGGGAAACATCCAAAACATGCAGGACAGTGGGCCTCAAGGACTGGACTTGAGAACCACTGTTTTAGATCACCCATAGCGCTTTATAAAATCTACATAATACTAAGTGAAGACTTTGCTGTTTTACTTTAGTTAATGCAAAAACTTTTTCACCCATAATCTCCTCTGAGTGGGTAAAATTAAATCTCCAAATGAGGCACAGTTTACAGACATAAATCTTATAGGGGTTTAAAGCTTTTTGCTAATACAGCTGTTGGTAACTGAGCCTGTAAACCTCATAAAACTCAGTAAAGCATATAGGCTAATGCAAGTTGAATTATGACTGACTGACCTAAATCACTTCTTTACTTGTTAACATGTAAGCTGTAAGCTCTTGCCACTATAGTTGATCAGATCACACTGCAAATATCCGACCTCTGAGATTAGAGCACTATGTGCAACGGAAAATGGACTCCTTTGTGTGCACAGGCTTTGTTACATAAGCATGTAGGTCTTACACTAACTCATATTTAAACTGTAATGAATGCAACTTTCCAGCTGCACACAAAATAATTAACCATCATGCAGTATTTGATACTTTTGCCTCAGGTTCATTCAGGGACCCTATATGTTTATAGATACTTATGGGTATCATAACAAGAAGAACGGTTTTCCTGACAAGCAAAGCTGGCACACCAGTCGCTCCTGACTCCGCTTGCACCACCCATAACTCTGATTTTATTGAGAATTTTTACCTATTTCAGGACCACGCCTCACTTTTCAGACATGCTGGAATTCCTTCCAATTGGTTGGATGGCTGAACGCAGTGTGCAAACATTATCCATGTGATTCACTCCTCACCTCACAATGAGTTTAACAGTCTGTGATGAATAGAACATGTTCCCACAGTAAAGCCACTCCCCCACCCTCTCATCCGTATGTGAACCGAGAAATGACCATGTCTGACGTTTATATACTCTGTGTGTGTGTGTGTGTGTGTGTGTGTGTGTGTGTGTGTGTGTGTGTGTGTGTATTTGCTATATTTGCTCTGTCTCAATGGAAAGAGCCCTTCTCTTGAGTAAACTCTTCGCCCAGCAGAAATATCCATCAGCAGCCAACAAAAAACAACAAAAATATGACAAAAAACTAGCAAAAATTACAAAAAATTACATACTATACAGAGAGACCAGACTTGCAGCAACCTCTCGGTCTAAGTATCATTTGATTGACAACCAAGAGAGGCTCAGACTGCACCAACAATGAAAGCGAGTGATACAGGAAACAATGAAATGCATTTTCCTTATTTCCACTTTATCCAAAATACCTTCATTTTCTGTCTCTGAACTGTTTTCTTTCTCCTCCACTCGTCAGGTCACAGAAAACACATGTCTACACCTCCTTATACAGTATTCATGATCTATTCATGAGCAGAGATTTGTGCTGATTTGTGGCTATTAGGAGCATGCTGTCACTTCATGATCAACTGGCTTTCATGAACTTATATGTCTAGTGGTTTCTGCAGTGTCAGTGAATCTGGGGTAGTTTTTTAGCACCAGTGACATTTACTCGTGAATCTACACATAAATGTTCACATCAAACGATCTGAATGCTCTGAGGGTGTTTAGAGTTTTCAATAGCTGCAAGAAGCCACATCACTGTGAATTTTAAAAGGGTGGGATAAACATATGTGAATTTATACACTGGAAGGAAAAAAGTGACTCCCATACTGGTGTAAAGACGGTTATGACGGTTAACCGGAATGTCAGATGACCGTGTGAATCCAGGGCACACGAACGTGGCAGTGATCAGCAACACAGCCTCTCAGAAGCTCATCAGGATGAAGTCTCGATAATTTTTTTCTACAATGAGGTTATACTTGTTGCATGTACTGGTTTTGCAGTTAGACATAAAAATTGAATTGATAAAAACATTTTTCTTTATCCGTCATTCATGGAATAATAGGCTATAGTAACAACAATGAAACACACATCACCCTGTATGTCTAGAATCACATGTAAAAGATAAAATATTCACACAACATACTGTGGTTTTTCATCCCTAAAACTTGCGTGAGAAGAGGCATGTCTGGAGTAAGAGTGTGAGATTTGACTCAATTGTGTGAGCCTTCTGCTGAGTGTATGAGAGTTTGTACTCAGCAGAAGGCTGAACTGCTGTCAGAATGATCCTGTCAGCTTGCAGTCTGAAGAAGAGGGTAAGAGGAGCCTCTGACAGAGACTTTACACTATTTCCAGAAATAAAGTTATTTGAGTGTCTGTTTTTTTAAATGGACAGTCTTACAAGATATCACTCTTATAGCTCTGGGCCATTTGACAGGATTTTGTTTACTACCTGGCTTTCTAGCGATGCATCCATGCTGCTCAACCACCAACTCAGAGCCTGGCATACAAACACTGGGGCATGCACAAAACGCTTAGGCCAGTTTCAGCCTAACTGAGCTGTATACATGTAAGAGAAAAAGTCCAACTATGAGAATTGCGATTTCAGTTGGCCAAACATGTCCAGTTTGAGTCTGACTAATTGATTTTTCCAAGCGCATATAAATTTACTGAGTGCCTTATCATACTAAAACTGATAGTAAAATGTCATGAGTAGATTTGTGGACATAATTCTTGTAAAATTGCATCACTCTGGCAAAGCTGTAGAGAGTTGCAGGATTAGCATCACTCTTCTCTTTATACTTTACTTCATGAACCCCAAACCTGGAGTCCAGACCACGCTCATGAGCACACTCAAAGACAGAATTGGAAGAAATGTGTATATAATGGCCAGGAAGTATACTGGTATTATTTTCCTGCTCTGGTGTGTGTGACTGTGTTTGGAGGTGGAGTTCAGAAATAGCAGATTTTGGTAAAATCTTGGGATGAATTGCATTTCTATTTAAACTACACTCACTTCAACAACTGTTCTCTATAAACATCACCCTACGTGAGACTTCCCTGTTGTTCTGTTGTGCCTTTGGGTCAGTTTGGGACCAGGACTTGTTTACAAAGGGTAAAAGTCGGATCATAGCTGTCAAGTATACTGTTTTGGTCGGAAAACTACCATATTTTACTCCCTTTTCCTGCCATCTTCTCATATTAGTATTCTCAATTAAGCATTAATGGCTACAGTGTGAATGTAGCCGATGTGGCACTGAACCCAGCTCTTGGAGAAAATGCTGAGTAATGATGGTTGTCCACAACAATGTTAGCCATCATAACATTACCAACATGATGGTTGTCTGTGCTAACCATCATGACATTCTCAAACCCATGAACCCTGCCGATGTAACCAACATGCTTCCTGTGTCAAAAGGGCGTCCGGTTTCAAATTAAAATGAGAGAGCAATACGATTTTAAAAAACTCAATCCATCGCACAGATGTCATGAGTAGAAAAATAGACTACTGAGGCATTTTTGTTTAAGGCAACAAACACATTTTATTTTATTGTAGACATTTAGACGTTAAGACAGAATTTTCTAGCACTGCATCCAAAAACTGCAGCCTAATGCAAATAATAATAAAAGAGGCAATTCCCTGATATATGAAAGATATCCTCTCTGGGTGGTGACTTCTTATGACTTCCCAATTCCAACCAACAGTGACACCAAAAAGGCAATGCTCCCAGAGAGGAACAGAGCAAGCAGCAGGAGGTCAGCTGTTGTCTGCAAAACCAAATAAAATTAATGTTTAAAAGCAGAGTATTACTACCTTTCCATTTGATCACTTTTTTAAACATTTGTTTCATTTCTTACCATCTTTGACTCTGAAGTATCTAAAAAGAAGGGTGAAAAAAATGCTTAGTTTGCATTACTATGGTCAAATTCAAAGTTAAAATGTATTTCTGTGTTGTTTTACGTTGTACACAGTTGCCAGCCTCTTACAAAATTGAAATTTCATAAAACAATAACAAAACATTAGTATTTTTTTTGTCATGATATGCAGAGTACAGTGGGGGAAAAAAAGAGTTTAAGTTGACCTACCTTTACCGTGAACCTTCCATTTTAAATTGGCACTCAGCAGGATGTAGAACAAAGCCTCCCAGCCAACAAACCCACCCATTACTTTCATCAGCCATTGCTCCGGAGTGTTGTCAATCAACCTAAAACCTGTCAGTATGGCTGCCACTGTGTGGAGTCACACATAAACACATAAATAGTGAAAAAAATTTGTTGGTGGGGAAAAAAAAAACAAATAAAAAATTTATCCATTTTTCAGCACTTCTCAAAATTAGCGGACCATCGTGTCCCCAAGTGTGACGGATCTTACCAGATAAAGCTTTTATTCCCACTCCATTCAAAGCATGTGTCCAGTTAAAAAGAAATCTCCTGTCAAAGAAATGAGCAAAAATATCAAATTATCTACTCATACCTCACGTTAAATATAACAGCAGTAGTAGAAAGATGCCTTAAACATTTATCTCTCGAGGGAGTGTCTAACTTGGTGTTTTGGTGTTTTTGACCCTTATTTAATTTTACGCCGGAATATCCCTTTAAATAGTAAATGAAATTAATGTAAGAAACTTTTATTACCGTTACAAGTGCCATTAGGGGTTTTTTGAAGAGCTTTCATTCATTACATTAGTTTTTACATCCTTTTGTCTTTTGTCAAAGTTTTGCTCACTACTTGGCTTCTTAGCTGAGCATCAACATAATTGGCATCCAAGCTCTGGAGCATGCTCAGAACATTTGGGTCATGTCAGTCTATCTGAGAGCTGGTGTTATCATACTAGTCTCACCCTATCCTGATGTTTGTAAGTGATAAAACAAAGAGTATGGTTTAGACCATAGGTAGTAAGTAGGTAGGTATGTAGGTAGGTGGGTAGGTAGGTTCTTAAAGTGTTTTGAGATATCATTTCTTGTGAATGGGCATTGAATAAATAAAGATTGATAGGCAGTTAGGCACCTTTGATAAATAATGTTAGAAGTGGTAAGATGTCAGGGAGCCAACCACACACTGTTTTAGTTTATCTTAAAAATCTTTATAAACACAGAAAAAAGACAGTTAAGAGGAATGGATGTGACTTACAGTGGATGTTGAGGTCCACAGCGTACCAGAGCCAACAAAATCTGAATGAATGAGAGGATCATAACCAGGCAGCCTAACACAGGATGAGCCCCCTGAAAAAAAGCACAGAATGTCTGTTTATTGTGTAACACAGCTGTTTCACCCAGAACTCTGCATTTTTTTTTCTTAAAATGATAAAAATAAACATGAGAAGAGTACAATGACATGATAAAGGTAATTACAGTAACCTTCTCTAATATGGCAAGATATCAAACTTTGACAAGTCTCTATCCCTCCTACCTTTATGTCACTGACATGAGTCCCTTCTATTGAAGCAAATGGTTATCAGAGTTCAAATTAGAAAGCTTGTTTCTTTGACTGTAGGAGTTCTGGATAGTGTTTACCTCCCTTAAGTTTGCATAACAGAGGTGTTGCATCACTTGATTGATCACATAACAGACATGGAGAAAAACATCTGAACATCTGCTCATCTTCCTTTGGGATTTCAACCTCACAGCCAGGGCCAGCCTGGGGCATAGGCAGTCGAAGCAATGCTGAGGGCCCCAGCTGTCTACAGGGGGCGCCACTGCTAATGAAATCTTGCCAAGGTAACCAAAGTTGTTTGGGCTGGCCCTATCTACAGCATAACAGGTCTTACCTGGGATATTAACAATTGCCTCACAGTTTTCAAGGATGCTTATTCCTCTGTCCGTCTCAAGGACAAATTTGGGTAACACTTTACAATCACCATAATCTATAGATGGTAAATAGATAGTTTATTCATGTTTAATCTTTATTTAAAAACAGCATATAGACCAATTAAAATGGCAAATAGTTTATTAATGTAAGTTAATAGTTACTTTACCATTAACAAGCAATGAAATTATGATTAATAATTTTCATTCATTATTAATTGACTATTTATTAAAGGTTTACATAAAGTTTAAATGTTGGTTGTAAAACATCTAGATTAAAATGTGTGTCAGTAGCACTTTGTAAATGGTAAATATTTGGTTTTTAAACCATCTATAAACATTACTTAGATAGTGATTGTAAAGTTGCAACTGATGTTTGTAATATTTTGTAAATGATCAATAAGTGGTTTATAAACCACCTATAGACATTACTTAAATGGTTATTATAAAGTTAGGGTTAGGGTTAGGTTTTTAAAATTGTAAAGTTTGCGATTTATCAATGGTCTATATGCTATTTATAGATTATGATTAAACATTAATAAACTATCTGCTTACCTCTTATAAGTTATGGTTATTGTTAAGTGTTACCCAAATTTGTTTTCATCATAAAGCAAAAGCAAATTTGAGAGGTATTAACTAGATTTATTGTGTAGATACATAACAGAATATTTTAAAAAAATGATAATGAACAAGATAAAAAACTGGAAGATCATATTTACTTGACAAGTGTAGACAGTTGAACTGTGATACTGTTTGAGATCTAGAGTATTGTTGAACCCACCTTCTTTCTCATCATTTTAAAAGAGCAAAAACTATTCTGTTTAAAGCCTACAGTGACAATCAGACTGCTTCAAAAGACAGAGGCTACAAATGTAAGTGGAAAGTGCATCATTAGTCGCTGTAAGGCTTGGTACTGACCCCAGACCAGGCCCTCACGTATGAGAAGGAAAGAATAAAGGCGATGGCTGTAGCTGTTACGGTCAGACTCATCATAAAGGCATGGACCTTAAGAAAAACAAACAGTACAATATGATAAGAAACAAGTCAAACAATATCAGATAACATCAGATGAGTGCAATAGAAATAGGCTTGGAAAACTTGAAATAGATGGAAATATAATCAAATAAATATAATCTAATTAATATGATCTTAGCTTCTTTTACTATATAAAGTTTATATTTTGCGAAGTGAATGAAATATCTAAAAAAAAAAAAACATAAACTAAAGGAATAATTACCCTTCAACCCTTTATGTAAAGCAGCAATTCATTTTCTTATTCAGGTTGAACAAAAGCTACTGGGAACACGGAAGTCTTTGTCAAATTATCAACATGATATTTTAAAGTGGTGTGTTTACTTCAAAGTTGTGTATTCAAATAATTCCTATATTATAATTTTTTAAGTGTCTTTCTACCTGGTCAGACCTACATGTAAAAAAAATATAATACACCTGTTTATTGTATTGCTCAGTCTCACCAGAAACCAGATATCTTTGCCCCATAGCTTCTTTCCATTGGCAAAACCATTTCGATATCTGGCCACCACCAATCCCAGTGTTGCAACGGACATCCATGCTGTTAGCATTAGTGCTCCTGAAACAATTGAATGTCATAGGAGGTTTTATGATTTACTCCATGCTTGTTATCCCAAATGAAAAACTTTACAGACATAAACAGCAATGATTTCTTTACTGCGAGTATTAAGTTTGCTCGCAGATTTCTGGTTTATATAGTTAAATGTCTGAAGCCATTTTAATTCACGTCCACCTTTGCATGACCTTGACAGAAAGTTTGAAAAAACATCACAGCTATTCTAGCGGACATTTGAAAAACTTCTCTTGGTCCTGTTTTTGGCTCCAGTTTTTATTCCCTCTGTGAAATATCTGTGATTTTCTGACCTCCTCCACTTCTCATGACTTAAGAAATTGCAACATAAAAATTATTCTCAGGAGTACAACCTGAGTCTGGCATGTCAAACACATCTTGATTACTCTGTCAGTTACTCTTAAATTTTAACCAGTGGGTTGTTTATTGATGAAAGGGTAAGTATAACTTCTAGATAATGCTTCATCACCAAACCATAAGCTTTGCCATTTACAGCAAATGTAATGCCAATTTTTTTTTGGCAGAAGTGATAGACAAAACTACTGACAAGCATTGTTATCCTTTTCCACAGCCACTGTTATTTAAGTTATATCACAGTGGCTGTACTTGTAATTTCATGCCACTCACCATGTGCTTTGATGATCTGAGGCAAGCCCGCTTTTCCGACAAGCATAGGTTTTGAAATGCTTATCTTTTCAGTGCTGATGAAGGTTGATGTATGGAGCTGGATTAGTCCTGTAGAAGAGAGAAAAAAGACAGAGCTAAACAAAGGCCTACTTTGAAATGATGCTTGTGGTTTTGTCAGAGAAAATAATGGGTAACGTTTAGTCTCTTGACATTAGCCTCAGCTTCTTGAAAAACTACTACTTTTTGTTCAATCTGAAACACGTAATTTATTGCTAAACTTCAAACTCAAAAAATTAACAAGTGAATTCAATGTTTTGTCATATTTGGTGGCAGATGACTGTCTTACATGATCTAGGTTTTGCTCGGGGTTTCTGCCTGTAAAAGCAGGTCTCGAGCAAGTATGAGAAGATGGCGGGACCTTTAATGTTCAAGGGGTCAAAGAAGTCTGAACAGGCCAAAGATCTATTACTGGGTTCATTCATGAAAACACAGACTTTAATTTCCGAATACGTTTTTTGACAAAAGGATCTGAGGAACTTGACAAGTCGACCCACAATTGGGCATCCTGGATGGAGATCAATACGCCGTCTGTAACTATCACACTTGCTACATTTTCTTGTATACCTTGGCACTCTCTGACTGTGTCTGATGTAGAATTGCAACATAGATGCGGTTCCCTTTGAGGACATTTTTCCACTCCACCATGGTTTTTGCACAAAAAGCCTGTAGAGTACACCTTTGTAGAGTATTTATCTTTTTGTGAATGAGCTGTCTTTCTTCTCGGTCATCTGCTTTCTTTCTGGACCTGTCTCAAGCAGGGTGGATAGCCGCAGACACTCCTGTCATGCTAGGTTTCTATGGAGGCTTTTCAACTCTGAGCACTTACTACATCTATAAGCCCGTGCCTCTTTGCACAAAAAGGTCTGTGATCCTTGTTCAATTTCATCTCTGATCTTAAACATACAACATCTCTCTTTTGCTTTATTACACAATGTCTTCATTACCATTTTTACTGGGTCCATAGACGAACATGAGATAGTAGGAGTTGTTGAACCCTGTGGTCCTCACAGTAGACGGTGTGTTCATTGAGGTGAAAGAACAGCTGATGATGCTGCCCTGTACTGATGCTCTTACATCAGAAACGTTCCCCTTGTGGGCAGAAATAGGTTCAGTATTGTGTTAAGTCCACACAGAGACATTACATTTCAACATTAATATTCAGTCTTCATAAATAAAAAAATACATTGAAATTAGAGGTATCACAAAAAAGTCAGTACCAAAGGAAGAATCTGAGGAGCTGTTCTTCCTGTAGAAAAAGCACGCTGCAACTGCACAAGACCATTACTCCCAATGCCACAAATATAGATGTCATCATTTCCCTGAATAATACAAAGGAAGAGGTCATTTTCAAGCAGAGTTTTAAAAACTTTGTCTTTTCATGTCAAGAGCTATGGTTGATCATGCTGAAATAGTTTTACCATATTGTTCTTATGAATACTAACAAAACATATCGAGTGAAGCACATCATTGCCACATTACCATGATTTGATCATCTGAGAATCCAAAAGCGATGTATCCGTCTGAGGATCCCGTCATCTCATAGCGGACTTCTTCATCACTTGGAAACAACATCCTGGCTGACATGAAATAACAGTCAGCACTGGCTGTAGGGTCACAGTTTGATGGCTGACTGAAACACACCTTGCTGACGCCACAGTCCTTATTGGAGACACCGGCCTGCAGAGAACAGAAGCTGCATTGTCATGTCGGTGTAACCAGAGGAATTCACTTCACCCTCATCACTGACAGCGAAGTCAGAGCTGCCAGATACTTCAATAGATCAGTCTTCTGAGAACTTTTTGGGAGTTCCATACGCTGATTGATTGATTTGCAGTGAATTACTTTTAATGATTGTGTATGATTCATTATTATCTTTACAGCTGTGTTCAGGTTTTTTCAGCTTTTTTCCACAAATAGGCACATGTGTTTGAAAGACCAATTCCAATCAGTTATGTTTTCTAAACTTTGTGAGCAGGTTGGATGTCAAAAATAAAAAAATCACAATTTTGGATGCCCAAGAGAGGATGCAATGTCTGTGGTACGAAAAAATACACAAATGTCAGTATCAGATTCTGGTCTGTTGCAACACTACTTGGTACAGCTGTATTGTTGGTTCAGGAAAGAGGACAGTTTTAGTTCGATTCACTGTTTTTTTCAGTGTTACTCACAGCAGGTTGATGTATTTGAGTTGTCAGCGTTGCAGCTGTTGAAGTGCTGGGACTGGTTTCCAACAGTACAGTGGGGTCACTTGTTGTTCCACCAGTGCTGTCATTGGTAACAGTCAGGAGAGGACTCTTAACATCCCAGAATAACCTGTAGTTCTGCACAACTGATGCACTGCGGATACACAGAAAGTGAGAAAACATGCTATAATCTGCCAGTTTCGCTCACTAATTTCACCTGGAAAAAGAAAAGTGGGGAAAAGAAAGTTGGAAAAAAAATCTACTTTACCAGAACTGAATAGTTTTTTCAAATGCTGGCACATCTGGTCTCCATGTAACCTGAATGGAGGTCTTCACAGAGTCTGACGTGTGGGATACAGCTGAGTTCTACATCAAGCCAAAAACACATAAACACATGAGATGGGATGAGAGGAATAACAAGGTCATTCTGTCTTCTGTCTCAAAAGTTCAGGATGTTTGACAGTCAGTATGATGTTTCCTAAAATGCTGTTAGTTTTTTCTCCAGATGTATCAGGATGCACACATTCCAAACTTTTGTCTCATCAGTCCACAGAATATTTTCCCAGAAGTCTTGAAAATCATCAAGATTTTTTGGGCAAATGAGAGACTAGCCTTTGTATTGTTCTTGGTCTCCATTGGACGCTATTTTTGCCCACTCTCTTTCTAAGTGTTGAATCATGAACACTGACTGTAACTGAGGCAAGTGGGACCTGCAGTTTTAAAGATGTTGCTCTGGGTTCTTTTGTTGTCTCCTGGATGAGTCACCAGTGCACTCTTGGAGAAATTTGGTAGGGAAGTTTCACCATTGTTCATTGTTTTCTCCATGTGTGGATTATAACTCTCAGTGTGGTTTGCTGCAGTCCAAAAGCCTTACATTTTTGGACTCTTCCATTCAAAAAGAGACTGAAGACCACAAATCTGCACGTTTGGTACTCCACCACAAATGGATTAACACCACCCCCAAAGAAAGTAAGTGGTGTGGCAACATTTCCTTGAAAACAATAACAATGGTTTGCTGTTCACTGGTCCATATCTAAATCTGTTGCCTCCTCACACCTACAACCGTCATTGTACACCAATCAGAGTCGCAGCAATAGTGTTCAGTCTCCATAATCAGATTGATGTGATTATGGGGAACAATCATTGTAATTGAAATTTAAACCTGATAAATGGTCCAGCTCTATAATATAAGTTATGAAGTTATTGTCCAAATCTAAATAGTTACTGTGGCTGAGGCAAAGTCTCACCACAGCAGCACGAGTCATTGTACACCAATCAGAGTCGCAGCAGGAAGCACAATAGTGTTCAGTCTCCATAATCAGATTGATGTGATTATGGGGAACCATCATTGTTATTGAAATTTAAACCTGATAAATGGTCCAGCTCTATAAAATAAATTATGAAGTTATTTATTGTCCAAATCTAAATAGTTACTGTGGCTGAGGCAAAAAACTTTCATTTTTAGACCTGTGGTAGCCTGATTTTAGAGCAGCCATCTGAGCTACATTAAGACATCAATTAACCTAAAAAATGCTCAGTGAGTTACTAGAGGGTCTTAACATCCCCAGTGCTCGAAGCAGCAATCATAAAAACAGAAGTTGCAGGAACTAAAAAATTGTCTCAATTGGAGACTGCTGTAACTTCAACATGTTGTACAAATAGAAACTAAAGCTCCCTAGAGAGGAGCCATACAGCATTGCCAAGGAGATGGACAAGGGGAGGCAGGTGTTCATTATTCAAGGGGAAAGGGAAAATATGGTGTTAAGGGGCTGTTGCCAGGCTTTACATTGGGCCATATCATTGTAAACACACGCCTTGAGGTTAAAAGAAAAGGCTTGAGGGGGCTCAGAGGTTGCATCACAGGTTGCAGGTCAAATCTGCAACCTGTGATAAAATGCTCAAAACATTCAGAATGTCAGTATTAAAGTTCGATAAATCCATGTGCGGCAGATGTTGAGTATTCCTGTTAACTTGAGTACTAAATTATGATTTAATGCTGTAGGCCTGACATCAAACTATGCTTTATATAAGTCAACTCACAAGTTTCTGGTTGCAGGAAAGGTGCTGAGCCGATCCTCCTGTCAGAGAGAAGGTACCCAAAGGAGACTGCCCCCCCACCTCTCGGGCCTGTAACAGGAAACCAGTGAATGGTATCGAGGCTGTAGCCTGGAGTTGAACTGTAAAAGGAAACAAAACACTTGAGTACACTTTCAACAGATCTGTATGTCCTCACCACAAGCAATTGCAATACATATAGTTATGTAAATTAAATAAATAGTCCAGTCGAGCCTGAACCTTACCTTTCACCTCCTCTCCAAGCGTGTACCTGGTGTTATCCGTAGTGATATTAAATGGTGGAGGCGTTGTCTGTGCCGTTATCCCAGAGTGATACGGTTGCATACTTTCACAGCTGTCTATAACTTGACCTGAGCTGAAGCAGTAAACCACAGGAGCCATCCATACGAGCAGCAACATAGCACAACCCATTTCAACAAAATGTTTAATTCCCACTCCGCTCAAATCTGAAGAACAGTGACCATGAGTTATAATCTACAGGTGTTCAACTTTCAAGAACTGGGGTGGAGTCTGAGTCTCTGGGAAACAATGAGTGAGGGGGAGGCCCAAAGGGAGTACTGGGAGGCCACAGGTGTACTCCTGCGCTGTTTGTCCACACATATGAAGTAGGAAGAAAGATTGTTAGACATCTATGTGTGTGGACAAACAGAGCAGGAGTCCACAGGTGTACTCCTGCTCTGTTTGTCCAGACATATGAGGTAGGAGGAAAGGTTGTTAGACGTCTGTGAGTGTGTGTGTACTTTCTAAGTGTGGTTCATAGATGTTCGCAAATGAGAAAGATGTTTACGTGTGACTCTACTAGTGAGTTTCCAAGGTTACCAGTTTTCCCCAGGTTCCACCCCAAAGCTAATCTTGTGAACAATGAAACCATTCTACACAACCCAGTGATAATTCTGTCTGCTGCAACACAAAACGCAGTAAATGGTAAATTGAGTATGTTTATACTGCGCTCTTTCTAGTCTTCTAAGTGTTGAAAGCGCTTATACATTACATGTGGGCAGAAATGCAGCATAAGGATGAGACCAGGACTCGAGCCAGCAACCACTGCAATAGGGATCTCAGCCTTAAATCATTGGGTGTCAAACAACAAGACTATCAGTTCCCACAAGTCCATGAGTTTTTGACTGATTCCATTCACACCACTTGGCACAGCCAGCACAAGCGATTCAAATGTCTTGATCAAGGGCACTTTGGCACACAGACAGCCCTGGAATCGAACCCCTGATCTGGGAGAGGATCAACTCTACCACTGGACTCCTCAGTTAACTCCTCGGTTAACTTGTGTATTTTTGATTAAGTTATAGACCCCTCCAAGAAAAACTAACCAAGTCAAGGTACCTGAACGAACACGACAACAAACTACTGTAAGGTACATAAGACCTCAGTGCACTGTTGCTTTTTCTTGTTTATAAGTATTTTAAGTTTTTATCCTTCAAGTCTTGATGCATTAACATTTCTCAAGGTAAAAGTATGTTTGAGTCATTTACTTTACTGTCTTTTACAGCTGCTGGAACGAACTTTAAGATTGCACCAATGTTGGCGCCTCCTGTGGGTAAAATGATGATGTTTCTATCTTTTGTCCCATACATGTAAAAGTAGTGTTTTCAGACCAAAACCTTGTTCTGTTGTCTTCTGACAAAAAACTCTATCGCTCATTGTGTGTGTTCAGCATGGAAAAAGGAAAACAAAGCTGTGTCTTCAGTCGGCTGTCAATCACCTGGGTGCACCTGCCGCCCTCACAGCTGCTTTGAAGATTAAAAATTCCTACGGTGACATAATCCACCTTGTTCCTGATGGTCTGGTTTGCTTTAGAAGAGGCTTTGTTATCAGTTTCTTTTTCTTAAACCTGTTCAAAAAATGTGAAGAACAAGGCTCAAGTGTCTTTGTTCTTGTATATTAGTCCCACAGTACATATTTGTAACACACAAGCTTTAGCTTACAAGTTTCACTTCAGTATCTTAAAGGAGGGGTTGTACGAGCCACATGTAAGTATGCGCTTCACTGGGATTTTTTCAGCTCTTCATTGCCATCAGGGACTTCATACGCCTGCTCTTCCACATCCAGTTCAATCAGCATTTTGCGCCAGTGATGTATGAGTCAATGGCATTATGAATTTGGATATTTCTTTGCGTGTTAAGCACCAAATGCCAAATTATCTAGTGGACACAGTAATGGCCGCATGGTTGATTTAAGCTTTGTCGCCTTTTGACAGCTGATGCAGAGGATTTGAAAACATGAACATATTACTGTGGACCAGGAGTTGTGTCATTTGCATTAAAAAAGAGTTAACACTTACTTTGATGATGCTCTTCCATTTGTACTGAATGTTTAGTGAAGTTGTTAAAAAAATCAGCACAGCACACAAAGTAATATAGAGGCTTTAGTCAGCGGTGAACAAGTGTTATAATTGAGTTCTTCGTCCAATTATGTCTCCAGTTAGAAATAAGAGAGGATCCGCACGTCGTATAAAAAGCTCCCAGTAACTTTTAATCACAAAAGCAGTGTTTCAATCTGTAAATAGACTTTCGGGATGTGTGTACCCCCACACTTTGTACAATCTCAAGATAACAAATGTTGTGAATGTTAAGTCTTTTACTTTTGATTCAAAGCCAGTTATCATGATACAGATTTAAAGATTTCTGGAAGTCATTAAATTCTTCTGGTTAGGATTTTTTTGTGGACAAAAAAAAAATATTCTTACTTCATGACACATCAGAGCAGCTTATGTTATCAGGTGGTCTTAAACAGAAGGTGAGACATTACATTAATAACAATGACAGCAGAGAACACAATTAAAACATGTTTTTTTTCTGACAAATTCAACCACAAAGGCTTGATACCTTAAGGCAACAAGGAATCAAGGTTTCATGATAAAACTTTAGAGTCAAATTGAACTGTTGCACACTCACTGTAACTGTTTTAATACTTCTAATTTATAACTGGAATAAATTACCAGAGCGTCTGTCAGCTGTGTGAGCGCACATCCGTCTGCATGCATACATACATCAGTATTATTCATTGTGCAGGGCACGGTTTATTGCGCAACATTATGCCACTATGAACACTGCACCTACATATAGTCTGTAGTCAAACTTTTGTTACACTTGTTAGGTATCAATGTTGCTCGAAGGAGGGACAGGTAATGAAGTTTGGAATAGTCTTGCTTTCACTCAAACATCATCTGGACGTGAAAAACAAAACAAAGAGATTGGCTATGTAAATTAGGAGGTTTATACAACTGGAACAATCACACTCGACAAATTAATGGACATTGTAGTGAAAAAATGAAAACAAGTATCAGATTCAAAAATGATTAAAATGTTAATTCCTAGTTTTAGCTATAACTTCTGACTTGAGTGCAAAGAATTAGAGGACTGGTTTTTATCAGAGCAGTGTTTTTCTGGCCGGCATCAGCAGTCACTTATGAGCCGAACTCCACGGTTTCCTCGGTGATGGGTTTGAACTCATAGTTTCCTCTTCCGTCCATGTGGAGGTAATACTTCATGAGAAAAAAAAAAGCAGATGGACATAATATTTACACATCACAAACTCACAATAAACAATATATTGAGCTATCCCTTTTGTAAACCTTAAATATAAACCTGCCAAAGGTTTCAGGCCTTTATATGAAGCAGGCTTTTATTAGAGGCAGGCCTTTATATCAATTTCTCTAAGACACCCATAATTGGTCATTTTTTACACAAAATGAGGGTCTTATTCACTGACTGTAGCCAAGAAGACATTGCATTTTTTACAAAGCACAAATGGTTTCATGTGTGCAACTGATTAATTTAAATGGTTCATAATGTCTTTAATTAGAGCAGATTATCTTTCTCTCTAACTGTAATTCAGTCTTCTAAACCTGTTCAGGGAAAGAAGCATTATAGTGAAAATAACAAATTCAGTGATACAACAGTAAGTAAGTAAGACTGTCCGAAAAGTTGCACAATAAAGACAGCATTTAGTCTTTACCTCGTGGTGCTTCCAGAGAGATTTTCTGTGGGACACTGTGAACAACGTGATGCCGACCTGTAGATTAAAAAGAAGCACAAATACATTGTATTACAAAACAAAATACAATGATTTGAAAATCTTTTTCAACCCATATTCAATTAGATACACACAAAAAAAAAGATTTTTGATGTCACTTATTTTGAATTTAATGTCTGTAACTTTCCTTAAAGCTGTGGCAGGGTCATATTAACTGCTGTGTTACATCCCCTTCTTTAACAACACTCAATACATGTTTGGGTACTGAGGACACAAATTGTTGAAGCTTTGGTGGTGAAATCATTCCAATTGTTGCTTGATGGACAACTTCAGTTCTTTAACAGTCCAGGGTCTCTGTTGTGGTATTTGGAGCTTCAAAATGCGACACACACTATCAGTGGTAGACAGGTCTGGACTGCAGGCAGGCCAGTCCAGTACTGTCAATCTTTTACTCTGAAGCTGCACTGTTGTAACAGCTGCAGAATGTGTCTTGGCGTTGTCTTGCTGAATGTTGAAACTTACTCTACAGTTGTCCCAACTTTTTTGGGACGTGTTGCGGGCATCAAATTCAAAAGAGTGAATATTTACAAAAAAATAAAATAAAGTTCATCAGTTTCAGCACTAAATGAAACTTTGCTTTAAAGGAAATGTAAAATTAAAATGTCAGTCAACTCTTCCTGGACACCAAATAAGGTTTGCTAAAGATGCACTGAAATGTTTTTGTGAAGTTTCTTCAAGATGTGAATCAGATGTGTAGTGGGGTTGTACCGTTCTGCAGTGGCTGTAGATGAAATCCTCCACATCAACACTCACTGCACTGGTGCACTCATCGAGAATGGCAAACTGGGGCTTGTGGTAGAATAGTCTGGCCATCTAAGTAAAGACACACACAGATCAAACTGATCAGCACAAACTGTTTTTCATTTTTAGAAAGATGTAAAAAGAGTTAGTGAAACCTTACAGCCATCCTCTGCTTCTCTCCTCCACTGAGAACATCCATCCAGTCCTGGACAGAGTCCCAGCTGCCCTCTCTTTCTAGGATATGACCTAACTGAACATTGTCCAGGTAATCCTTTAACACCTGGAAACAAAATAAGGTATAAGAAACTCTCAAGCACAATGACATATGACAGCATAAAGTGTTAGGATGATGTGTCCCACCTGATCAGAGATGCCTTTCTTTCTCTGTTGTTCATAGGTGTCGGGGTAAATGACTTGATCCCTCAGGGATCCCAGAGTCATGTAGGGTCTCTGTATGAAAAACAATTATTTGATTTGGTGTCTAACATCAGCTTTAATGAATCTGAATTTGTCTGAATGAGTCTGAATTTTAAGGAGGGTGAACAAAGTTGCAGGTGGAAAACAGCTAGGGGGTTTTGTTGTTTTTGTTTGAGTTGAAACAGAAAACATGATCCAGGGAGGATTTTTACCTGTGGAACGTAGAACAGCTTCCCCCGATCTGGTTTTGTCAGATGTCCTCCGAACAGAGGCCACAGCTTAAAACAAAAATGTCAACAACTTGATCGACCAAAAGAAATAAACACATGTACGTCACACATACAGTACTTTAGTTTGAAGTTATCCACACTCAGCCAAATGGTTTCTCACCTCTCCAAGAGCTCTGAACAGAGAGCTCTTTCCACAGCCGTTTGGTCCACACACAAGAACGTTGGTGCCAGACTTCACCTTCAGAGGGCCAAGAACAAAAACTATGTTGGAATATTTGACCAAGAGAGGCTTCTGCGGCATTTACTTAGATCGTTTGTTAGGTTTATGACAGCCTCTCCAGCAAGAAATGACCAGAAACCATTAGAGCTTTACCTCAAATGTGAGGTCTTTAATCAGTACGTCTCCATTGGGGGTCGCTAATGGAGTGTGGTCAAATCTGCAAAGTGAAGATGACATGATGAAAAGAGCGGAAAAAAAATTGTGCTTCAGTACATTTGATCGCAGTAATAAAAAAGCACCTACTTGATGATGTTATCTCTGTTGGTAATTTGACCACTTCCAGGCACCAGAATGAGTTTCTCTGCAGAGTCGGACTCTACGATGAATAAAATAAATACAAAACCATTTGAAGTGTTTGGACCCACAGTTGCTATCCTGATAAGAAATGATCACTGAACTTGTTTTGCATTTATGATTCACGTGTACCTTTTTCCTGCACAGAGACCATGGTGCGTTCATATCTGCCAGCGTTCAGCTCCTTCAGGACTTTCATCAGTTCAGTGATTCGAGCTGTGAATCTGAGACACACAAACACGTCAAGGTTTCACATTAACAACTGACCTGTTTGGAAACGGTCCAAGCTCTGGCTTATTTGAAAGGGGATAACGGGGATAGAGGTAGGAGGCTTGGTTCTGTATCTAATCTGTATCTGGTTCTGAGTCAGAGGGGACTGACTTGAAGGCTGCTGAATCAGTGTAGGCGCGGGGGGGCGGCAAATGTTGTAAATGCAGGAATTATAACTCTTCCCATGATGAATTTTTGCATGATATTCTACTTAATTGCGATGCCTGCTGGTTTTTGTACATGTAGGTTCTTTACTGGTCCAGGGTGGCACAGACTGATGCACCCAGATCTTTCAGTCAGAATTACTCAGATCAGCTAATCTTTATGGCCTAGATCAGAATATTCAGATTATGATTTTTTAGTTTCTTTAGTTTATATTGTTAGTATTCATCTTTTTTTTTTATTATTCTACATCACTCACCCCGAGAGGCGGCTCATCTCCCTGCCAGCCAGTACAATCCGACCAAGGGCCTGGGACATTCTCAGGAGCATCCTCCCACTCTGGTAGTAGTCCTGCAGTCCACAAAGGAGCCGATCACATCAGTGAAAACACTCAACTCTTAAACATCACTTCAGATCATTTTTAGGCAAACTGTAGAGTTAAATACTTAAGTAACAAGCAGGGAATAATTTTTGTTTTCTTTTGATTCTATAGTAGCATTACCACTGCATTGCCTACTTTTAAAGGCTACTAAGTGCTTTTGAACCTTTTCAATTAAGATTATAACAAATTTTTTCTTATATTTAACTTTGGGATGTTTTGGTCTTTATTGGCAGTTAAAGACAGTGGATAAAGCAGGAAACAGCGGAGAGAGCAGGGAATGACATGCAGGAAAGAGGCCACAGGGGAGAATTGAACCTGGGCTGCCTGCATAAGTGGGGCGCACTTAGACCACTAGGCTATGTGCCCCACATGCTCACAAAGCATAAACATTTGCATACAAACTAATGGCAAGGGGCAAATACTTCACTATGATTGAAGGTGACGGGTTCAATAATGTAAATCCAGATTTTCAGGGGTTGTTCACTGTCTCTGTACTCGTCAAATTTTAAATTTGTCATTCTCTAAATTGTCTCTACAAGAAACATGACTTCAACTTTACTGAATTTGGGGCAGTCATGGGTAATACTCCAGAATTCTGACTTCTGAACAACTAATCAGATTTACGCCCTTATAAGAACCAATATGTTGCTGTGACGTGTTGTGTGAGAGTGAGAGCAGAAATGATCACTTGCACTGTACAAAGATTGTGCCCATGCCAATTACAGACCATTTACACTGGCCGAATGAACTGGACTAAAGAGCTCATTAGAGCAAGACAGTCAAGTTGCAGACCTCTACTGAATGGACCGGAAGTTGTTTGAAGCCTTTCAAAATAAAAGCAAATATACCAGGAGTCAGAAGCTGCGTCCGAATTGCCAAGTAGTAGTCGAAGTAGTAGTCGAAGTAGTATCTAGCATGTCCGAATTGGCCACCGGAGCGAGTAGCATGCTACTTCAGATACTACTTCAGATGCTAGACACGCCCACATTGTAGGTTGGTCTCGGTGCATCCTACGGGCATGCTACTGACCCAAAATGCACCGCGGGCTTCTTCTTCGTCCTCTTAAAAGTTGTCGAAGCGCATGTGATGCTAGCGCCACCAGCTGCTCTGCCTATTTAAAAGTGTCGCGAACGCCGGCTGGCCACAGCAGCGCGCACCATGTCGGAGCAGCAGCAGCAGCAGGCGGGACCGCAGCAGTACAGATGTAAGTTTCATGTAACTTCACACACTGTCCTAAAAAATGTGCGGTTGTATCTCTTTGTCATGTCATGGTGTCATATTTGCCCAAGTAATCATTTTATGAGCAAGTGGCGACATCATGGAGGTAAAGCTCACTTATTCCATCATTAAACTGCACAGCTGCAGTACTACAGCCAGGCCCGCAGATGAGGGGCTTCAGTTACCACTGTCTGCACGGGCGCAGTACCTACTCTCTGCCTGCGGGGGTTGTCTTTCCCCACCGCTCGTCTAGTGTGTCCGAATTGGGCCAACGTTTTTAGTATGTAGGAGTAGGATCTAGCAGTAGCACGTAGCAGTAGCATGTAGTATCCGAGCGGGCAGTTCGGATGCAGCATGTTTCTTTTTTTTTCATCCAAAGTTGATTCAAAGCCTTTCAACTGAAAAGCGATTACACCGGGAAGTACATTTTTTGTCTCGTATGAATATCATCTTTTTCTTGGGGCTAATTTTATGTATACAATGTCAGTATGATTTTTGTGTATTCATGTGTTCAACAAAGACAAAGTACAAAATGGGGTGACCACTTCAAACAAACTGGAGCGCGTAAGAAATAATGTCACCTTGGGTCCTCTCAGTAGAGGTCTGCAGCCAGCTCCCTCTCCATTAGGGGGCAAACATGTCCCAAGTATAGTACAGACAGACTCATTTGAGTGCACCCTCCAATTTCTTTGTTTGTGTGTTTATGTGTGTGATTGTGTGCATTGTGTGAACTCTGACCTCTAGCAGCTCAGAGTGCGAGCTTTGCAGGTGCCTAGGATGCGAAAGGTTTAGGAATGGACGGCTAACCACCAGATAACCCACCACTGTGGCCAGGTCTGCAAAGGACAAGCAAATACAAACACAAGGTGAGGAGGACCCATCTGATGGTGATACAGGATTCCCCAACTGGCACAGAATAAGATTTCCTTTACACCTCTATGTACCATTGTTTTTCAGCCTCCTGGTACCTCATGAGGACCTGCATTATTTAAAATGTATGTAACTGGTGTGGTGCATAAATTTCTTTTTTAAAAACGTCTTCTGTTTCTACATTTTCTTGATCATCTTATAATTAGTTTTCATATTAAGATAAAGCAGTAGAGACAATTTATGGATGGATAGATATTGAGGATTAATACTGATTTCAATACTAATGCCTGAAATTAGTATGTGGGGGTTTGTTCAAGTAATGACTTGCTTTTGGCACCACTATGTATCATTTAAAAAAACTGAGATTTGACCTGAATACTGTCAATGTGGGAAATAAACATGCTTTCACTAACACTTTGCAATGATGCTGTCCACAAATCCCATGGAGAAGCGGAAAAAGATGAAGTTATGCAAGTGGTCCACCTGAAAGACAAAAACAAAGACGTCCACATTCAGATGAATTTGAGCAACTCTTCTAAATTCACTTGACCTCTCTGAAATATGACAGACTTTTCAAGGCTAAATGAAAAATGTCAAATATGCCGTTGTCTCTTTTCTTCTCAATACAAGAAAGTCTGGTTACAAGAGCAAGAAAATGAATGACAACAATTTCATATCATGTCTGAAAATGCAAAACTCTTCCTTACCAGCTTCTTGAAGGTGGCATAAATAGTCTGTTTTTCCCTCAGGTTACCGTTGTAGAAGGCAATCTCTTCACTGTAGAGAGGAAAAAGACATCAGTACAGCTTCGAAGTAAAGCGCTGGCAGCATTTAGAGCTCATGTGTTTTTACCTATTAGTGATGAGGCGTGAGTTGACGAAGCGGTACTCTCCCTCGTAGCGCTGCTCTGTGACTGTCATCTTACCTATCGGCCTCCTTAGTCTGGTCAGGAACAGACCAGAGATCAACAGGTAGGCCATCATGATGGCTGGGCCCTGTAGGGATTTGAACACAGTGGATGTCATATCTGAACTTTGATACAGTTCGACTTGTTTAAGTTTAAAACTCGATGAAGAGTCCTTTTCACTGTTGGAAAAACACAAAAAAAACAAGTTATACAAAAAGAGCACACTGACTTCAGATAATCTACTCACCTGCGCACCAATGGCACTTGTCAGTTTGAATATGTATAGACCGATATCCAAGAGAGGCTACAAGACAGAGAGAAGGGAAAGATTCATTATTGATATTCAAGGATGATTCGAGAAGGTCTTTAGGACAAGGGTGAATTAAATCAAACGAACTAAACAGCAGTAAGGAAGTCTTAAATGTTAGACTGATACCTCATCCATGTGTTTAAAGCAACCCAATCTCAGTTTCTCATTCACTTTGCTACAGGGCTGAGAATACGACTGTGGGAGCAAACAAACGCTGTTACCTTGCTGAGGTTGGAGTAAAGGTCCACCACGCTGTTGCAGAATTTCTCCACATCCTGGGTGAGAAGCTGATCTGCATTGGCTATCCGATTGTCAAGGTTTCCCATTTTGTAGTATGTGAAACCTCTGTGGGCCAAAAAAAAAAAAACAGAAAAAGGGTTAAGATTCGAAAACAAGCAAAGAAAGATTTCATCAGGATTGGGGTTTATAAGCTCCTGAAACAGGGAACTGTCCTACATCTCGAGGAACCCAGGGACCACCGCCCCAGCAAAACATCTACAACTGCTCTTTTCCTGGTAACTCATAGAAGTCAGGGAACTGCTGATCTATAAAACCCTCTAAGAACATCCACACCACGCTGGATGATAATGTAGGCAACATATCATTCACCACAGTGTCTCCAGACTCTTTCACACTTGTTGTATGTACACATGTGAACCTACACCCATCTACATCTCTATATGTATCTGAGAGGAGAATGAGACACCAGGGTCAGACCTGTTAATGCTGCTGTTCTTTGAGTAATGCCAACAAATCTGGGCAGTCCTGGACTGAGAACAGGTCCCAATAGAGGATCTTAGGCCCTCATACCGCTCTGTTTCAGCTGATAGCTGGTTTCTGAGCTTACACCAGGAAGGATAAGAGGGTGTTTGCCTTTATATGGCACCATATAAAGGTGGGACAGCTTTTTTGTTGTTGTTTTTGTTGTTGTACTTACTGCAGGTACTGGTCATACAAGCTTTTGGTGAGCCTCTCTCGAAACCGCAGCTTCAACTCATTCAGACCCAACTTCAGGAAATTATTCACCAAAGCTATCTGGAATAAAAAAGTTGAACATCACAGTTATAAAGAAGAAGTCTCACAGGATCAGCTAACTGATTCTTGTTTATTAGTTTTTTTTTTTGTTTTAGGATTAGAGGCACAGAATAGGGACGACAGAAATAAGCACATGGCAGAATATTAGTATGACTTCAAGAGAAATGCACATGTCTATTTTCGCTTATCATCAACAAACAAAAAGGGAATTTTCACTATTTTTTGTATAAACTATTCTGCTGCACAAAATATTAATGCAGGCAATAAAAATAGGAAAAAAGGATAACCCTGCTGCTTATGTAAATACTAGAAAAATTCAATTTTTATGGTTGTTTGAAGGGTTTGTTTTACTGAGTACAAATGGTCACTGAAAAGTATTAAAATATACATTCATTTAGTTTTAATCTTAGTTTTTAAATTTGTTGATGATAAAAAAATAGAATATTGCAAGCCTAAACATTTCACAATGTAACATAAAAATTCAAATTTGTACAAGAGTGATGGATTTATTTCACATTTAATCAAAACTGTTATTGTGTCAAATGTTTTTAGTGCATGAAATGATTAAGAAAAATATTCCTATACATTGAAATAAGTCATCAAACAGTTGGAGACAGGGATGATGGTGCATCTATGTTAAATCATTTTCATATTCATTTCAAATAACTATGAACTTCAGTCTACACAGGCAGAAATACTAGCAGACACTGAACTATATACAAGTTAAAGAAGAGACACTTAAAGAATATTGTGAAGCAAAAATGTTTTTTTTAAAAGCTGACAAACATGAAATTGAAGTAAAAAAAAGAAAACACTTACAAGTGGCATGAATTTGATAAAGCTGTACAAGTAGGTCTTGAAATCTTTTGTTGAGCGACCGATAATTGCACTGCAAACCACAACATGCACAAGGATGAGCAAACACTGGTGAGAGAATCAGTAGGAGTTATTGAGGTTTCAGAACAAGAAGTTTCTTTCGGCAAAACATTGTGAACTGTTTTACTGGGATGACAAGACAGCAAATATTAGAGTCCTGATAAAGGTTAACATGTAATTCCATTCAACATGTGCATTTACTCCCTCTAATGGCTTTAGTAAATGACCTTCACTCTACAGGATGTCTGTCACTTGAAAAATAGTTTGAAATTTCACTGGAATTTTGGTCATTTACAAAGTCCATATTTTATATAAGGTTGTCAGGATTCCTGATTTAATTAGAAATACTTTTAGAAACACATGCATTAAAACGGTACTCTGTTACTTTTACATTTGTCTTGAAGGACATCAACATACAGGAAAGTGTCGCCTTTAAGCTTCTTGTAGAAAGACCAGCTGAAACTTAGAGACATTTCTATCAGGACCAGGACTGGAAAAAATGCCAATTATCAGGGTTCCTACACATTTAGAATTTACATACTTTTTCATATTCTACTTTTAGGAATTATTTATGAAAATATTTTAGAACTGTGGTAATCGTCTGGAAATATAAATATTTTTCCCTTTTTTATTTTTCATTTTACATACTTTTTAAGACCTGGAAATTGATCAGATTTATTCCCTACTTGACCATATTTGCCATATTTGTGTAGGAACCCTGAATTATTTACACATCACTTTATAATCGATGCATATAAGATGGCAAAAATTTTAAGAAAATTTAGAAATATAGACGAAGATCAAACTCTCTGCAGATACACACCTTACCTTTGGCATTGATTACTTTTCAGAACAACCTTGACTGTTTTTATTACTTCTACTAATTTGATAAATGATGCTCTTTACTCTTCAACTTTCTCTGTACCAGCAGTGTGAACAGATGTATAAACTGTGAAACTGACAGGTTCTGCAGAAAAAGCTCCTTATCTGGGCCTCTTGAAGAATGCCACTCTACAAGCCCCCAGTGGATTTTCAGGTCATTTGCCCTGACCTTATTATGTAACAATCCTTACTTACTTCTTAAAGTCTCTTTCTAAGAAATCAAATCAAATAAAATGACCTTCATGTCTGGCTGAAAAAGTTGATTGTGATCTGATTCTGATATTTTGAAAAAGTTCTCATAATTCAATATTTTGCAGTTTCAACAAATCCGTAATTACAATTAATAGTTGTCTAACTTTAATAAGAACACTTTTTGCTGCTCATTAGCTACAATCTAATAGTGAATCTTCACATTATTATCCAAAGACAAGTTACAAAACTCACTGGATTTGGCTTTGGTAATAAGTTCAATGAACCCTTTCCTTTTCCTCTGCTCTGGTTCTTCGTACTGGTTTTACAGGTTTGATTCATTAAACTCGAGAAACCGGGCGAGCCTGTTGTAAGTTACAGTGCAGTCAAATGAAGACAGTTTCATAAGAGCAGCACTCTTAAGAGAAATGTAATAAAACAGCCCAAAAAGTTTCCTTTCCAAAAATATTATCAAGACTATAGAAAAAATTTATGCACGCTGAATGACATAAATTGCATCCTTGTTGAGGGTTGACAGATTTCTAAATTGAATAAATGATGAACCTTTAATTGGAATTTCAAGCTATTAAAATTAATGTCTTATTTTGTAATCTTCCGAGAAAAGGCAAACACGATTCCTCTCACTGCAAATGATTATAAACAGTTTTTGCATTTACTGTGACTCTCATTGTTTCATTCTAAGAAGCGGAAACAGGAGAAAAAGAAGACAAAAAGATGCTTACTTGCTAACATGAGCAGAACTAGCAGCTAGCAAATGTCTATATTGTTGCAATCATAAATACATAAGTTGAATGGAATCACGTGATAATAATTTATGCCAACATGATTTTTACTGTCTGCAGCTAAGCCCAAAAAGGCTTTGGTATTGTGGCCTTGAGGGAAATAAACACCAAGACAGACAGCAATGAAAAAGCATAGCACACCATTTTAGCAAGGCAGTATGTTACAAGCACAGTGTTTGTGGTTTCAAGCTCGGGTTGACACTTCTAGGCAAATCATGCACTGCGGAGTTACCCCTGGTATGACTGATATGTAGGAATAAAAGTGCGTCTTGAATAGCCTCATGTCTCTGCTTATAATACCGCTGTGGAGAATCAAACAAAGTTGTAAGTTCAGCGATTAAAAGTTTACATCCAACTCATTTTCATAAAAATCTGAGCACAGGAACAGAGAAGCTTGAACAGGTTGCACCGCTGGAACCTGACAGACAGCCTTTAGTTTACAACCTACACAGACACATTAGAGTTAGCTTTTTTTCCCAAGATTTTTGAAGCAGGATAAGGAGCATCTGTGAGGTTAGGCATTAACAATGTGCAGGTAACCCTAACCCTAACCTTTGCAGGGAATTATCTGGACGATCACATAAGCTGACCACTCACCTGGACTTTACCCCCCAATGATACCTAAGTGCTAGCAGGAGATATTCTGAAGTATATGGGGTGAAGTTGATGTGGAAAACTCAGCTGTTTGAGTTTACACATACAGCTCACCTAGGTTACTTTAAGAGACTTTGCAGAAGTTTCCGAAAAGAAACAGTGAAGGGCAGATTCTGAACAGACTGTGTGTTTTCAGACCTAGGCAAATCACTGGGTTGGCTTAGGTCACATTTTGCTGATCAGTTGATACTCTTGATATCAAGTATGCAAAAATACTGTAAAAGTGGGTTTTCATATGTTCATTTCAAAAGCATCCAGATTTTTTAGTTCTCTGTTTCTTGCCACTATGACAGAGTCCACTTTGTTTTCATTGGACCACGTTGTAGCCCCCACTTCCCTTCAATCTGACCCACTGCTGCAGGAACCAGGCCAACAGTAACATACTGTCACAGGTCCACGATAATATTAAGACGATTCTGGTCTAACTGGAATTGACGATAACATTACATACCAAACATAGATAATAGGATATGATGTGAAGGCAGCAGATAATTTGGAACACTATCTGTGTTCATATTCACTTCCACTGTATTAGAATTCCCTGTTAGTTTCTTGTTTAAAAGCTAAACAAGCTGATTCCATTGACTAATTTGACATTTGTTTGCCATTTCTCTGTGATAGTGACCCATTTCCTTTAGCCTCCAGAGCAACATCTGTGAGATGATCTGGCACCTAAAGGGAATTCTGAGCTTCCATACTTGTTGGACCTGCTACTCAAGTTTGGTGGTCTACTATTCATGGTTGCTGAGCTGCTATAGGGCCGACTTCAACTTCATTCCAACAGTATTGGCTACTGACCACAGCAGATCCAGTGAGATAGGCATCAACTGGACTGGCTTTTACCAAACATTAAGTGGGTTGTAGAGACAAAGTCTGCCCTGAGTGGCAACGCCCAGGGTTTGCCATGAACAAGGCAAAGGAGCGCTGGAAATCAATGTTCCCCTGACCAACATGGTGCTTTTCTTAGAACCCCGCGACCCCCCTGAGTGATTCTGTACATGGAGAATCAAGGGAAGTGGAATGGCTCCTTTGGTTCAGAACTCCTGGCACATAAACCAGGTGAGGCATGGGGAGGTTCAAAGCAAAAGCTCTTGGACCACCTCAAAACAATGTTGAGACTTTGTTTCCCCTTGATTATTTTAATGGCGCACATGGCCAAATCATCAGTTCACAAGGACAAGCCTGCCACCCACAAAAGGAGGAAGAGCTCTTTGGGCCAGATATAGCTCCAGGACATTGGCATGTTCTTTGCTCCACAGAGGTACCCACAGACCTCTTGCCATCCTGACTATTCCCCAGCCTATCCAGGAGGCATCTGTTGACACGAGTGTACACTTGAAGCCGGGTGTCCAAAGGGGAGTCCCTTTGTGAGCATCCTGTAATCCCACCATGGACAGAGGGCACACTTACATGACCGTGTGATGCAAAGCTTCACATGACTGTCCGTCTGTGGGTGGAGGTTTAAAGCATTCGGCCACCATGGTTATGTGCAGTGGGGCCGGCCTCTTACAATCAGTCACATGACTCTCAGCCACACAGAAAGGTAGGATGGCATCTTTCATGTTAAGACTGGGATGATAGTCGGAATGAGGTTGAAATAAATTTGCCTTTTGGGGGGGCTTGGGCTTGAGCAAAATGTATCTTGTGGAGGGAAGTATAATGAATGGGTTGTCAGGGCAGATTGGAGTTTTATTCCTTTGAAAGGATTTTTATTTTCTGTCCAGAACACTTAATTTTGGTTATGTCCATAACAAGGGTCAACTATGTCATCTTTAATCTGAATGACCGTAACTGTTAATTCTGACTTTAAGCCTACATGTACCCTTAAGGGACAATCCCATTTATTTTATAAGCTTTTCACCAAGTTACGTTTCTAATAAATTGTGAAATCCACATTTCTAAAACAAGATAACTGATTCAGACATGTAGGCTAGAGCCTGACCTTTCAATCATGGTGCCGTTCTGGATCATCCATACATCACAGTAGGTCCTCGCCACCAACATGGCAGCAATAAAGATAAGGTAGCCAGTCTGTCATGAAGAAGAAAAAAAAACATAGCAAATAGTGAGCAGAGTCAGTAAAGCTCTGCATATTGTATCATAAAGTCCTTATCATTATGCCCTTCACTCTGATCATATCCACAGAGCTGATCTGATAAGACCACATGGAGCGACGGGGCCATGTTGCTTGTGACCTTGGCTTATGGACTAAATGTATCTGTGCCAGAGGGCTCCACTGTGTGTGCAGCAATTTAAAAATATTAACACGCCAGTATGTTGATGATGTAGTGTGAAATAATTAAAGTAACACATCATGTTTTTTTACTGCACTGACAGTCTTCCTTCACTGCATGGACATAGTAAGACTTGGAGAAGTGCTTTGAACATCTGGATGACAATAGAAGCAGTTAGATGTCATACCTCCATGCTGAAAACTCGAGGTACCATGAGTCGCAGGATGCGTAGGATACGGAGGAAGAAGACCTTGTCAACTGCTGCTCGGTCTTTTTTGCCATCTCTCTGAAAGAAAAGACAGGACACGGAGAAGCTGTGATAAAACTGTAGTAAACTGTTTCTGACTTATTATTTTTTTCGTACAAATGAATACCTTTAAACAGAAAAAATTAAAAATGTACTTACCTCACTGTTAATCACTAGATCTGATCCTCTTTTTCTATTATGGAGACAGAATGATAATATAATCAGACAGATCAAAATGTAAACAAAAGTCACTAGACTATGAGCAGATTTATACCCCCCTTCATTTATTCAAAGAGAGTACACAGTGCACAACCCTGCTGTAATATGCTTATGTAATTTTCCCCCTATCTTGTTACTATGACTTGTGGCACACGGTTGAGATTAATGAGATACACAATAAAGTAATGCCAAAATATGTCTGATTCAACACATGCTTATTTGTTTTCACTATATACAATCACATAACTGTTCAAATCCTCTATACAACATGCCGCTGGCACTCTGTGAAGACTGTCTCAGCTTGTAACCATATAGAGAAATGTTTTACTAAAGAGTCTGAATAATATTTACTCTCGTTATGTGTGCAAGGACATATGCGGGCTACGGTATGCGCACTGCACTTTTACGTTACTCCCTTTAAATGGAGATTGCAAAAGTTAAGCAAAAATAGGCTAAAAAGGGAGAGAAGTGAAGTGATTTAATGTGAAAGTTTGTTTCTTGTCCACTTTTTTTCTTTTTTTTATTGCAAACATTTAACAAAACATGCAAAGGAGTGAAGTGCAATATGAAAAATAATAGAAACAAGAAATTTAACACCTAACACCAAACAACACCAATGAAGACAATAACAAGAGACAAAAACAAATCAAAAACAATAACAAAAAAGACACACAAAAAAAGGCAAGCAGAGCAAAAACACAAAGTAGACCGGAGTAGGGAGTATCAGTCACAACTATTCAAAAGGTATGGTTGGGAATATTATCGCTTGATTGTGTGGATAAGTACAATGTATGTTGTTTGGGGGCAAAACGTTATGTAAAATAAAAACAATAATAATAATTAAGAAAAACTAATAAGGTTAGTTCTTGTCTACTTTGTTGTTATATGTCATATAAAGTTTTCCCATGTTGTTTAAATGCTCTTTGCAGCTATTGTTAATAAAGTAATGCACATGAAGAAAAAACCTCAGGAGGTGCTTTTTACAGCAATATTGCAACAAAATAACGGAAAGAAAAACCAGAGTTTGAGACCTCAACACAAAGTCATGACAAGTTTGTACAAAGTAAACCACAGTGGCGATAATAGGCCATTCGCCAGCGTGAATGTTTGTACAGTTTGTTATAGTTACGCATTAAAAATTACCACTTTTTTTACAATTGTACTTTAGACTCGTGTTGTAGCTACTCCGTAAGCAAAGCAGGGTAATAAAATGGAGTGCTTTCAGGAGTGTCCCTGCAGGTCGCTGCTGTCACCTGTCAGAAAGGCGACTAGCAGCTACTAGCATCCCGGCAGCCGTCAGAATCACCCTTTTAACCTCATATCCACATAATGGTGCAGCCGGTAGTATTAGCAAATAACACCACTTACCCGTCTTGTTTGGGCGCCCGCTTTCTCTTCTTCAGTATGTACAACAACAGTAAAACACCGCCTGCTATTGAAGAGTTCTTCGCAGTCAAGTGTTTACTGATGGCCGCCATGTTTCTAATGCCGTTCGGATCTGCTGCTCGAGTTTGAGATCTTTTTTTCCGGCTCCTCCTTCTTCTTTGTTGATTCACGGCGGTGAGCAAAAGCCAGTTTGAAGGCCCATTACCGCCACCAACTGGACTGGAGTGTGGACCAGGAGATTTGGCAGCAAAAATAAAATATACAGAACCTTTCCAAAAAATTAGAATATCATGGAAAAGTTTGTTTATTTCCATAATTCAATTCAAAAAGTTAAACCCCATAGACTGGCTGGCCAGTCAAACACTGTGATGGCATGGGTATGGTGTCCCAAATTACATACTTCCATACTAAATACTAAATTGAGTATACTAAGCATACTATGTACCCAATTGCACAGTGTGTGAGTCTCGAGAGTGCAGTGCTGTCCCAAATTGCATACTGCCGTACGGCGCACCCACCAGAAATTACAGATAAACAAAAACTAAAGAAATAATGACACGATATGCTGCAAACAAACCTCTGTGGCTGATACTGCCTCTATTCACGGGCTAGCTAGCCTCGCTAGTCAACAATAGCTGCCGTATTTTGTGAGTGTTTACAATGGAACCCCTTCCCACAGTTCTAATACTAACCTCCTCTACAGCGAAGGGTTTGCTGGTATCTGTGCAGCAGACTGAGGTGACCAAGAAAGCAGCGAAAATATACCGATAAATTAAAATGTCGGTGTTGGTGCTTCTGGTTGTATAGTTGATGAGCAGGCTCTGCTGGGCCGCTGGTTATTTTTTATTTGCCACAGGTAATGCTTTGGAACCCAGCGGCTACTGACTACCATTAGCATTCGCAAAACCGTTTGCAGTAAAAGACAAAAAACAGGTTAGCTGCACTACAAATATACTCAAAACGATAAACGCTGGCGGTGCTTGGTGGAAAGAACATGTGTTAAAGGCAACTTATTACTTAAATCTGTACAAAGCCCCCAGGTCGACTGTCGCCAACCCACTGGCACCACAGCCATTCTCACTGATGAAATTAGTGCGGGTGAGTGTCCACAGTCGTATACTCAAAATCTTGACCAATTTGAGTACGTCATCCTGGTACTTTTGCATACTCAATTTTCACATACTATCCATACATTTTCCATTTTGAGTTGAGTATACTCAGAATTTTAAGTATTGGAAGTTTGCAATTTGGGACAGTATGGGCAGGGGCCAGATCCTGCTGGAAGATGAAATCTGTATCTCCATAAAGATCCTTAATGTGGTGGTTTTTTGAAGCTGTGACTCCCACCTCATTCCACTCTTTCTGGGTCTCTGCAAGATTCTTGAATCTTCTCTGTGTGATAATCTGCTGAACCCTACAGTCATCTCTTTTACTGGTGCATCTCCACCTGCCACATTTTGCCCTTCCACTAGACTTTCCATTGATATGCTTGGACACAGCAATCTGTGAACAGCCAGCCACCTTAGCAATGAACTTCTGTGGCTTACTTATCCTACGGAGGGTGTCAATGATGGTCTTCTGGCCGCTTGTCAAGTCTGCAGGAACCCGGGGAACCCCGTGCAGGTGCCTTGAGTTTAGTAGATGATTAATGTGTGACGCTCAATTTAAAACATTAATGACCTGCAAAATTTGGGCTGGTTTCTTCACAGTATTCAAATTTTTTTAATTCCTGTTTTGGTGGGTTTTATGAGTATAAAAAAACAATTTGTCATCAATGATCTTCTTATGACTGAAGAATGTATTTCTTTTTTAGTAGAAAAACAACTTTTGTGTTCTATATGGATATTTCCAATATCTGTGTTGTGCTCTAGCCTAAAAAGCTTTAGTATGTCCTCAGGAAGCCTCATACAAAATTTGGCGCTTGTATCAGCAAGTGCGCAATCTGCCTAAAAAAGGGAGCAAAGCCTCTTGACTAAAATCCTTTGACTAGACCTGAGTCATTCAAAAACGTGATTATCACACTTTTAGTTAGTATGGTTTAATTTTCCAGTTGATGAAATGTGTGTATTTTCCTCCCAGTTGGTTACTAACTAAATCCTGCGAAGATTGTGGTCGCGACCTGCGTGACTTATTCTGGTGGGAGTAATGATACGTTCTTCCCCTCCATTCCATTCCACTTCCTGTCACTGACCATACCAACATTGTCATACTGAGTGTGCATGTGTGTTGATGAATGTTTTGGCTTCGGTTTTTACTTTTTATTACTTTTAATATCTTGTTATTTTATCCTAAGCCCTCGTTTACCTGTTATGACCCACAACCCCAATTGTGTTGTGATGTTCTGTATTTTATGGTGTACATAACATGATAGATTTCATCATCGTTTTTCCTGGCTGACCTTCCTATGCTTTGGTGCTATGAGTGTGATTAAGTGCTACCACACCTTCAATGTTTTTTCGTGCTTCCCTTAATTCTCAGAAGTTTTGGATATGCTGCTCCTGCAGACTGGAATCTGCTACAAGAAAAACTGAGAGGAAGATGAAGCAGGCTTTGACTAAAAATGTTCTGCTCTGCGACTTCGACTTAGCTGGTTGTTATGTCTGTATACATCTGTGATTGTTTGTGTCTGTAACTTGGTAAAAGTACTACACAAAAGTACTGTGTTGGCCAGGACACTCTTGCAAATGAGATTTTGAATCTCAATTTTTCTGGTTAAAAAAAGTTTAATTCATTCTCAACATAGTATTGAATCCATTGTATTGCTACATCTTCAAAACCTGCTCTTGTGTGAGGATAAAACAGACTTTTGTTCAAAATAATATGCCTGTCACTGAGTCATCATACTTTCCATTGTTTTACAAAAGTGAAAAGTTTCTTCCCTGGACCAACCCAGTTATATCCCTCCTCACTCTTAAAACCTCTTTGACAGCCTTCTTCACCCAGAGGGTCCAAAGACAAGAGGGAAGAGGGTATTTTACTTACCTCTGCTGCAAAACAGATTCAATTTACAACATGACAGCTGAGGCAGAGGAGTAGACAACTGCCTTCTTTCATTCCTCCAGAAAACACCCCACCAGGCTCACCACCATGGAGTTTTTGATCCGAGCTATCCACTTGAATAGCTCAGATCAAAAACTCCACAGGAAAGCTAGCATTTTAAACCACCTTATGCTCAGTAGAGGGCATTGTTGGGCCGCAGCTTCAAAAAGCTGCTTCAGTGAACTCGTCTCCACAGTCCTGTGATTACTGGATTTATATTGTGGGTCTGCAACACCTCCTCGCCTCTGTGCTGATCCTGTGACAGCATAATGTTGTTGCCACAGGGTGGTTTCATGTGGGAACTTCACATCCACACACACAATCCTACGCTGGTGGCCAACCTAACCAATCAAAACTGTGCATTTAGTGGAAGTCAAAATATTATTTTTCCCCTCAGCTTAAAAGGAAAGGACTCAATGACACTACCAAAGAAATCCCCATTCATGAGGAAAAGCACGTAATTGAAATCAAAGGAATGCAGGCTTTCATCACTACTTATCATTGTGCAACTACGGAAAGTCTTTTTCAAGAAAATACTTTTTTCCCTGTAGTTCTGCTATTTATAGGTTGTTTGTAGGAGTACAGGCATATGTTTTCCAGACTGCCACATAAGCTGCTGAATAAATTTAAAGTCTTCATATTTGCAGAAAATGACAACCAGTCAAGATGAATTAAGCAGTACCTATACTATATTTTAGACTGCAAAAACAAGAAATACACTTTTTATGTGTATTTTACACTTTTTATATTTTTATGTTCGTCTTTTTATTGAATAAATGTCATCATTTAAGAAGTGTATTGAAATTCATATTTAGTACCCAGATTTTAGATTACAGTTTTTTGTCACTTGGCCGTGTTGTGTGGCCGTTTACAACTAGATACAAAAATCCAGGAACCTGAACTTTGTATTGTGGCTGATCAGGTGATCACAGAACCAGAATTCAGATTAAAAATGAATTAGGTTGTAAATCAAAAGAATTTTATGTAGAAATACAGATTTACAGATAATTATAGGAAGGTCTCTAATTGTTGTTCCATGGCTGTAAATGTGACAAAAACACAAAGAGTAATAGCTGTGAACTTTTTTTAGTTACAAGCATCTATCAAACTGATTTTGGTTTGATGCAGAATATACTGCAAAATTATATTATTGTTAAAATATTATCTTATATGTCAACATTTGTTTTTCTTGTTAAAAATTTTAAGTGATTAAAACAACTGTGATATATTTGTGAGTTAATCTCTGTTCGTACCTGTTTGCATTGACACCATAAAACCACACCAGAGTCATATTACCTTGTGTTCCGCTTTATTATCAAAACAATAAATACAGCACTTGATTTTTGTAAAAAGGCTTAATTCATCCCCTGTTCACTTTGGCAATTTCAGGTAAATTGCAGACTATCAAGTGAAATCTATAAAATTACATGGTAGTGTGTGAAAACAGTGTTTTTCAAATGTCTTTATCTACATCATGAGATAAAAAAACAATTACATATATTCAACCAATTAACAAGCAGTTTCACAGAAACTAACAGATTTAGTATCACCAGAGTATCACACTTTATACATCCCTGAGTGGTAATCCCTCTTTTTTACTTCCAAGAGCCTTTTTCCTGCGTTTGCAGCAGATCACTGTGACAGTAATGATGACACCAAGCAGCAACAAGATGAGGAAGATGGCAGCAGCGATCACAACAGCTGAATACTCTGGGGGAAAGAAAAAAACAAGACAATATTCCATTAAAACTAATCAATACCTTATGTTGGGACAGGTTTGACGGAAGGTTCAACATAATCATGCTTCCAAGAGTATGAAGACACCTTACCTTCACCTTTATCAGAGCACTGGGTCACGCTCAGCGCCCCATACTGTTTACTGATGTCGCGACCGGGGATGTATGCTTGGATGTTGAAGCAGTAGCTCTCCCCCTTATCCAGATTGGTCACCTCTATCACATTAGTCTTGGAGACTTGAGTTTTCTGCAGACAAGATAAAAAAAGAAGCTTTTTGTTTATGTTTTTTGTCCATGCGTGTATCTTTTTTTATACCATATTGAACAGTCTGCTACCACTCACCTTGCCTGTGCTCTGATTTCTCCGATAAGTGACTTTGTACTGAAGCTCGTCAGCGAAAATATCCCTGAGGTTTAGCTGGCGGCCATCTTTGAATACAGCTGTGAGTGGGTCTGTCACATACAGTGTGGTGCTCCTTTTGTTTCCATTCACTTCCAACTTGAATTCAGGTCGGCCTAAATCAGCTTGGAAGAAAAGAAAAGGGATTTTAATTTACTAACTGGTAAATAAAATGTACTTTACATGTACCTTAAAATACAAAGTACTATTTGCAGGTCTTGGAGAGGGAGCAGTCCTTTGAAATTCAAGGATCAATGCTGAATGTTTTCTCTGCACCTGAATCTAGTTCAATTGGATTCTTTTTAACACGCTAAGCTGTTGGAAAACTGTTTGAAAAACTTTTGTTTATTTTTGATGCTGATGTTTCTTACCCTTTAAGGGCAGATTTACACTGGGGGATTTGTCCCATGGCTGAGCATGTTTCACCCTTTGTGTCCAGTTTGTTTAAATAGTGTGACTGCTTCATACCATGCTGAAGCAGACTACTTTCCCATGGCCCTGGGAAGAGGTGGGCTTAGGCTTGGTGCATTTCAAAGAAACGGCTGCAGATGGTTAACACTGATGAGATGCAGGTCAAGCTTTCATGCCGAATATGGGCAGGCTTTAATAGAGAAGGGAGTGCTGCGACTAACAAAAGCTCAAAATAAGCCCTGAAGTATTACTTTTCGGTCATATTCTCTGTGTTGTTGTCTTGTAAACTAAAGAGTCAGATTCTCTTTCAGACACCGCCCCATTTCCTGCATTGTCCTGCTTGTAAAATGCATCTGAAACTTTGGTTTAAAGTTTCAACAGAGCACTGTGTTGGTAAAATATGATCAGTTATATATTTTTTTTAACTGGAAAGCTCTTTTGGCAAAAGAACTTACTTTCTTGGTAAGGGCAGAATCGTGTCGAGCTGCTGTACGGGAACTCAGTGAGGTCAGAGGAGGCACCAAGTGGAGGTGTAGAAATAACATCAGCTTTATAGCAGGCTTTCAAATCAGTTAAGAAGCTGGACAGGTCACAATCGGTTTTCGATGACCGGGTACAATGAGGGCTCCGCTGTTTGTCCCTGCCAACCCTGAAAGCAGAACACACAGACAGGACGTGTGTGGATAGAAAAAGTTTAAGAACTCAGTCATAAACGAAACAAAACACAAGCACAAGAAAGAACATAAAAGAGTCGGGGATTTTCACTGAGCATGGCTGACAATGCAAGATTTAATCACAGTGAACTACATGTTTCAACAGAGGGAGCAAATTTACAATTTTCCTGACTCGTTCTTTAACTCTCAATAAATCTTTAAAGGCGCTGTGAGGAGTTTTTAATGAGATGAGTGATACTGAGGCCTCTTTATGACCTTTAAAAGCAAACTAGACCATCAGCAACAGGTCTAGTTTAGTTTAACACTGCTGTGAGGGGTATAGGTGCAGAGCAGACTAGAGAAACATCTTCTTTAAAACTTTTTTCCATACACACAAGTGATATATTTTTTTCTGTTACAAGACAACATAAGATTTCTGCCTACAAACACTTCGTTCAAATGTACGGGACAAGAGACAGAAAGTATTACTTTGCACACAAGGGTGTCAAACTTGGTGAAAACTTGAAGTTCCTCTCAGCAGCTTATGGTTACTGTGAATTTTCCATATCACATCTTTCTTAATATGAATGCAGCACCTTTAGTGCGTCTGGAAGCTAAGTCAGTGGATTGCCCTGACACAAAATCCGCTCTTTGGTACATTTTAACCCTTTTCTCTTTTTTCTTAATGTCTCCCGATTATTTTTAGTCAATGCCCAATGACTGCAAACACAATAAAAACTATCTATCTAACCATTAATCATGTATCAATTGTTTTTTCTTTTTTAAATCTAGCCATGCCTTCTTTCAACGTTTTAGTCAAATGTGAAAATGAATTCTTGAAGACTCTGCTTGCTATCAGTGTTAAGAATAGATAAGCATGCATCAGTCACCGTACTGTCAGAGTTTATGAGATACCATTTCTCGAAAGGTTGAAATTCAGATACTTACGCCGAGAACTCCACAGTGTAGGAGTAATCTGCTGATGGTTCGGGCTCCCAGGTCAAGAAAGTTTTGAAGTTGGTGGATTTCCAGGTGACATTTTGTGCCTTTGGATAGGAGCCTGCAGAAGGAAAGGTGTTGTGTGAGATTTTCCTCCGTAGTTTATAAAACCAGACACATTTTGCAGTCACACCAAAAAGTTACAGTCTAATTCCACCTAATGAGTGTGCTTCAAAAACACTTTTGCTGCATTCTTTATATGATAAAATCTGGACTAGTTTGTTATTCATCCACAATGTTTTGCATAACAGCTCACCGACTGCAGGGATTCTGCACACTCTGCTTTACTTTTGCAGAAACAATACAGTAAAGTGTCCAGTGGATGTGGTCTTTATGAGGTGCTGAGAGATATACACGATCCTGACAGATTTATGGGAATATCCACGGGAATTCAATTTTATGGACTGACAGTAGTAGTTCACCAGCACCTCACTGGAAGTTTTTTAGTATTTCTTTTCATCACAATAGTCTGGTCTTTTTATGAGCCATGTGCATAAATTTTCCACATTAAAGGATTTCCAATAGTATTACAGAAGACTGTGTAAAGAGTTTTCGATTTTGCTGATTAAGTCGATTCACATAGGGGTGCACTGCCTTGTGATCCAACATTAAATGGACGGCATTTGCTGTCAATGTGACTTTGGAAAAGAGGGAGATTAACATTCAGAGTGAATAACAGATGTGGAGATTTCTGTGCACTATGTGAAATTCAAACATTTCTCTTTTTTAAAACGTTTATAGTGAATTCATGAGCATTGATTTAGTCATTAATATGCTATCCTACCATTACACATCTATCTCGAAAACTTCTTGTCAGAAATGTTCATTAAATTAATCTGAAAGAAGACAAAGATTCTTGCTATTTGACATGTATCAGGGGTGCTGTGTTAAAAGCTGCTCGGACCCACCTGAAGCAGAGTCTGTGGAAAGTACGACCACCAAACACAGAGCTACAGTCAGTCTTATTGTCATCTTGTCGGGTTTCGAATTCCAATCGATAGAGTAGTCCAGATCGATAAGTTGTGTATCCCTCGCTCTTTGGTCCTTGGTGGAACTTAAGAGGCTCAATGTCAAAGAAGCGCTTTTTACGTGCTACCAATCCTCTCGTCTCACGTCTGTCTGTGAGCTCCAACTTGTTTTAACAGTGGACGAGCGTGAGGGTTGCCCATATAAGGAGCGTCCGGCAGTGGCGTCACCAGACGAGCCGTTGTTATACATACACTCTACAGTGCGTGCCTTTCCAGCTGAGGTCATTTAGCGGATACACTAGGCCTTTCTCTAGGATCACAGCCATTTCCACTACACTGAAAACTCCATCATATAGCGAATTCCCATGACGCTTTGCTGCAAAGTACCCGACCTATTGATGGCCTATTCTAACCTATTCAATACTGCATCTCATTATCATAACAAATACCCTATTGTTTAAAGAAATGACTAATGGTTCACACTAATATAAAGACAGCACTGTTAAAAATGAAGTGAAGCGTGGGAAATTCCTGTGCATTTTGGACTGAAAATACAGTTTCATTTAGGGGAGAGTGGGGTAAGTTGAGCCACCCCCTGTTGCATGGAAATGGTACATGGTAACCCTTTCTTTTTTACCAGATATTTAACAGGTAATGACCTAGTAACAACATGAAATAATCTGGTAATTACATGATAACTACTAAGTCAAAACTAGATTTTCTTTTTTTCTTTTTTTTTTTCTGTGCAGCTCCATTTTCAAAAGCTATTTGAGGTTCTTATTTTCTATGACTGACACTTGATACAGCCTATGGGCGTGTGAAGATTGCGTAGTGATACGCTGTTTGAGCTGAGCATTATCACAGCGACTCACTCGCCGAATGTGTACAATGCTACTGCGCAAGTGGTGGTTCCAGGAAGCAGAGAAAATCCTGGAAATACCGGAGTAATTCGGCTTTATATTTGTATAATGATGGAAGGTTACCTACCTGGTAGCTAGACAGTATTAACTTAGTAATTATCATGTAATTACCAGATAATTTCATGTTGTTACTAGGTAATTACCTGGTAAAGTGAATTTAGTCTGTCATAAGTTTTATCAGAATTGTGTCCAGACCAAAAAAGATCATTTAAAAATTGTTTTATACGATTGTGGTATCTGTGAGCTACAACATGAGGTCAAAAACCTAACATAAAAGTCCACCATTTTAGCTAAGAGGACTAATAAAGGCAGTATTGATGCGTCAAATACTTTGATCAAGCCATAAAAATGTTCATCTTTGTGTATCTGTCTGTCTGCTGTACCTCGACGGTTTAGGAAAAAAGACCAGTATCGAGGTCTGTCAAATAGATCAGAAGGATGACGTTGTTTCTGGTCTATGCTGACAGCACATTTCTTTTTACTACAGAAAACAGAATAGTAGTGGAACCCTCACGTAACTCAGTTTGGTCAGACTACCTCATTTGCATCCATATGAATCACTGTGTGAGTCAAGCCATACACTCACCAGACAGCTTCAGTGGATGAACTCGGGGTCTATTAATAGACTCACTTGTTTAGATTTCCAGGCACAGATTTGCCAGTGAGAAATACTTTACGCTGTGCTTTCAAATAGTTTCACTGTATTAGCCAGAGTGGACATAAAGCTCTGGGAAAAGAGTTGTAGGGTCACATCTGACGCTGTGACAGAGTGAGGAATGAAAACTTTAACAAAGCATGTTTTATGTGTTGTTTTATGTGATCTTTTGTCAAATAGGGTTGCACTAAAACAGCTGAAACAAGCAAATCCATTAGTGGCTTAGTATTCAAATTCTTTTTGTTATGTGGCATCCTTTTTTCTCTGAGTCCTGGCTGAGACTTTCTTCTGGCACTGACACATTATTCCCCCTTTGGTGAAGGGTCTAGCATGATGTGTGGCTGGAATACCAAGGAACCGATGTGCCGTCAGTCTCCTTTCTTACTTCCTCTTAGTATTCTCTTGCTTGACTCTTGCCTAATGCTTGTTAACTGGGTCAAGGACAAAGTCCAGTTAAATCCCCTAATCAAGCTCCATCTAAACTTGTGTATGTAAACATACTGGACTTTGTCCTTGACAGGCTGGTATCTCTGTCCCCTTATGGAAGAGTCCAGCTTATCTAACCCTGCAAATAGTTTTGGGATGTCATTTTTTTTTTAAATTAAAATCAAAATTTAACTTAATTTGTATGGCACTTTTCAGACAAATAATGTAGTTCAAAGTGCCTCACAGAGGCTAAAAAAACAATTAAACAACATTAAGATAAAATAAACAAATAAGTAAGAGGTCTTTACCATGTAAAAGGGGTAAAAGAAGTAAAAAACCTCTAGGGAGGGATTAAGAAAAAGACTAAGAATAGAGATAAATAATAAGACAACATAAAAGAAACATTAAGAACTTTGATTAAAATGAACATTTGCAATAAGAGAAATAGGAAAAAGCAATCAGTGAAAAGCCTGGTTAAAAACGTGAGTCGTGAGCCTCTTCTTTAAAACATCAACAGTCTCTGTGGCCCTTTAACCATTTATCCCAGACATTGTGTTGATTCCAGTACAACAAATATAGTTTTCACAGATTTATATGTAAACACAATGTGATGATTTATTTTTCCTCTTGATTTGGACATTTAAGTAAAACAGTAGGCAGCATTAAGTGCACAGGAGTAAATTATTTGGATTTCTAAAACAGCTAAATGTGTCTTAAATTAAGCAGAACTAGGTTTGTATATAATCCAAAGCATTGTTTGTTTTAAATATTGTGCCTGTGTTGTACTTATGGCTTTTAAAAAGAAAAATATTCTCTCATAACGAACAAAGCAAGAATTTCTTCCCCCATGCTGAGCAGAGGAGTGTAAAAATGTCAGGCATACATATCCAACTTAAGTTTTGATCAAAACTGTGAAATATTCCATTCTCCTCTTGACGTCCATAGAGAGGAGTACGTTGACTTATTTACTGATAAGGACAGTTTCATTGTTTGTATACGGCCCAAACAGGACATCCATTAAGGAAATGAAGACACTAGTATTTGATCCCATCTAAAACTGACAGCTTCTACTGAATACAGCTATGCTTATCTGCCTGCAAATTTTCCATCCAACGTTGGAAAGTTGGAATAGTCAGTGACAGTTTCTAATTTGTAGAAATTGCGCTGGTGTTCAGCTCTGTGTGACCCGTTGACATTTAAAAAAATAAATAAATAAAACTTTGGGACTCAGTTGATCATTTAAATCTCCTGACAAACCAACACAATCCCTAAAAATCCAGTGTTGATAGAAGAAGTGTATTTCCCACATACCCAAAAGTCAACCAAGATTTATTTAGTAAGTAGTTTGAAGTGTAGCCGCACTCCTCCGCTTGATTGATATTAATATTCATGGAAACTCGACTGGGACTCGACTTGTTTCCTTTTTTGGTGATTTAGGTTTGACTCAAAAATGAGCACAGAAGACCCAAGTGTTAGTGTCCCAACTAAAACAGACTATTTTGACTTTTAACAAAAAATGCTGACAAAAACTACATCAACAAATCCATAATTTGTTGATGTAGAGTGTGGTATATACTTAAGCAGTTGGTCAGTTAAGTTAAGCAGTAGTAAATGGATTAAACTTGTTAGTATTAAAGGGAGGAGGTCTATGTGATACACTGTAAGAATCCAGAGTTTCCTCACTTTTATCAGCTGAACAGAATTCACTTAATCATCATTCATTCTTCCTTAAAGCACACTTATCAGAAATTATGTCAGTTATTACTAACATTATATTGTGTAAGTGTAAATTCCACACAGCTTTGAGGGATTGGTGTAACCTCTTAAAAGTGGTGAGCTGTTGTTGTAGTCTAGGCCTCCCATCTTCACTTATGATGTTTGTGTTCAATTCCAGGGAATGGGAAATGTCTTCCTTGATTCTTTGAGGAAAACAAAGGCCTGTTAGACTGGGCGTCATCTGACACATCCTGTTATGTTAGCGTGTTACTAAGTGGTATATTTACGGAGACCCTGTGCCAAGACACCAACAAGAGCAAGCAGAACTCCACATGCAGACAAATCTGAAAATCTCACCACTAGTTTCATTTAAACTTGCTAAGAAACATGCTGGATGGGTTTGATACTGAATTAAGTATAGACGCGGATAACCTGCATAATAAATCAGCGATGTCATCAATTTTTGGTACCAATGGCATGTGAATCCTCATAAAAACATGCCCCTGCAAGCCTTAAAGGTAGGAAAAACACCTGCTCTAAGTGATGTTACTTGTGCAAGTTATGAGGAGGCGCTTGTGTCAACACTGCTCTCTCAGGTGTAAGACTTGTGATTGTTTGAAATAGTGTATTACATTGTGTTCTTCTCAGGTTAAGGCTTTTACGTCATTCTTTGAAAGCTTACACGGGCCAAAAAGCGTGATTTGATTCTTGAGGTGAGGCATGATCGGCAAGCCAACTCTGAATAGAGTTTCATGATGTCAAAATAATTAACCGAAGATTAGCAGTTACTGGAATATAACAGTAATTGAGTACTAATATGATCAAACTTGCAGGGAATAAAGAGCAGTGTGATGGCGCAAGGCTTAAATCCATCTTATTCATGGGGGAGTGGTGAAAAACAATGGGAAACAAATTCCGGCTTTGTGTCTGCACAGCTTAGAGTGCTGAGGTGCCACTTTACCGCACATGGTGTTAGAGCTGCAGAATGATCTTTTGAGGGACACAAATAGGCCAAATATTTTTTCTGTGCTATCATCAACACAGCAAATCAGAGCATGTACTCTTCACTTGTGCTGAAAGATCACTGAGAGAGCTGCTTATACCAGAGATAACCTCACATTACCTCATACACTAGGAAGGTGGGCACAGAGTTGTTCCTGCTAATCACAACCACCGCAGTGTTTCCTACATAATTGGACTGATACCCCAGGGTATAACCGACCTGTCTTGTAGTTACGACACATGCTGAAGAGTTAAATGTTTCACCATCAGGATGAATTGTATAATCTGTGAGCTTCCACTGATACAGCTCCAGTTAGCGCATGATGCCCCAGCTTGCCCAGGAATGCTAAGTGGGGTTGTTTATGAATTGGCATGGAGGTTGTTGGGAGAGGAAAGGCAGATCTCCCTGTTGAGACATGAATGACAACGCCTTGTTTTCAAAACCAGGTATGAGAAGGAGACTGGAAAAAGCACGTCCCTGGGGTTGAGTGGTACCTGCAGGCCCGGCTTTGAGATAATGCCATGGTAGCTGAGTATGCACAAAAGGGAAAGAATGAGGACAACGTGTCCTGGCAAACTAAAGGGGTGGTTGAATAGAGCTAGATAAAAGTTGACCTGACCTTAGATTTCATGAGTTGTTAAATTGTAGAATGAAGGACCTGACTCTGAGTGCAGTGAGATTATTCCTTCAACTAAACACTTATTAAGCAAAGAAAAGAGAAAGCATACCAGAATTGTTAGTGTTAGAGTTCACGTTAACCCTTTAATGCCTTTTGTATCATATTTGATACATACTTTTATATACTTCTATCAAATCAATATGATCAACCATTTACTAAAAAAGCACCTGAATACAGCCCGATAAATGATAAAAATGTCCTCTTTTAGTTTATTAGTTTCCAAAAACGAGATAAATAAATTCATTTGTTGAATTTTAAGGACATTTTGATTCTTTTGGCTTTCAGTAGTAAATGAAATAAACATTTCAGCTCCATAAAATTGGAATTTTCTGGCCATAATTTGTAGTGTCCGGCATTTTTTAGTCCTCTACTTATAGTGGTTTATAAGTGCATGCAGTAATTTCTTTTTCCTCATTAAATCTGAACACAGCCATCAAACTGAGCAAACTCACAAGTCCAACATGAGAAGTTTGTTTGGCCTAAGTAAAAATTTCAACACTGACATTGTGGATCGGACTCTAAATGTGTGCAGATATACATCATACAGGGCGGTTAGTGACATGTCTGCAAAGTTGTGCAATCAGAAGTTTTCTTTATTCAAACTTCATGATATTTAATGCGGTTTCCAGATGCAGGATTACGATTACCTTGAAGGAAATTGATAAATGATTTGCTTGGCTGAGCTGAAAGTTTAGTGTCTCTCAACTGTCTGAGGCGACATGATTGCAACAATAGAAAAATCTGGAGACACACCTGAGCTGTGATGGTTGGCTGGCACAATCGCAGACAGATAGGGCTGGTGCGAGACAGAAAGGTGTGTCATATTTACGTTCCTGTGACTCTGTTATCTTGAACATTCATGTTGGGAACACTGTGAGTTTCTGTGAAACCACTTCTGCTTGACCCCAGAGTGAACTCATAATACAACGGATATGACTAAGTAAAGGATGGGGTGTGGAAATGATCTCGTAACATCAGGGGTAACACTGATAATAATATCCCGTAAGGCAAAATTGCAATTTTTAATTTTTATTTTAAGCAATACCCCTTTTCACCTTTTGCTTATATAACACATGGACTTTGAAATCCCACATACTGCTAAAAAGATCTATCCTCATGCTGGAGCTTGATAGTGGAAAATGTGTCACGTTAATGATATGGGAACAAAACAGAGCCAGACATTGCATGCCCAGACATTGACATTTTCCCACAGTGTGGGCACTTCGAATTCCTGTAAAAGCTGCTTTTATCACATGAAAGACCATTTCCATCGAAATCATTTAGATCATCTAGGATATGATGCCACATTATAAATTTTAGAGGAACTTGAAACTTCAAGTCATCCTAGTTTTGTTATGAACACAAAGCTGTTGCAGTTCACCCAGAAATTGTATTTACTGTAGTTGTTGTTGTTGGTAGAATAACAACAGCGCTGGTTCACATGAGTCCAGCAATCAGGCTGGTTTTCCCTACACGTAGAAAGTCTCTGCAGCGTATCTGCAGGATACTGAGCTGCAAAGCACTCCACCCTGACAGGCCTCGCAGTAGCATTTCCTGTAATCTAGCAATGTTTTTACAGTGGGGTCTGACGTTCCAGATGTTTGAATGCCAAATGAGATGCAGAGTTTAGAGTCCAAAACAAATCTGTGTTTCTCTGAAATCACAGGAAAATTCTTAAATGCGCTGGTTCTGGGTTTGACTGAGTCTGGACTGAGTCATCTCATGCTTGATGTCAAAGTTCTTGGGTATCAGATAACTTTTTCTATTTTAGTTTTTGACTTGTCGTTTTAGTAGTTTGGGTCTTTTGCCCACTTCAGCCCAAGACTACCTTGATAAGGTGTAAATAAGTAGTCAGAAAGCAAATTTATAGGGGTTTTCTTGGAAGAATATTTTATTGCAGTTTAGTATTATTGCTGTTTAAGATAGCTTCCAGACGTCACTGTAACCTTCCTTACATCCTCCTTGTATTTATGTTTTCACTCATTACCTATTCCTAGGGAGATTATGTTTTTTTTTCATTAGATCCAGGGAAGCATGACGCAGTGCAACATCCCCTGTTCAGAATCAGAATCAGCTTTATCAGCCAAGTTTGTGTACGCACAAGGAAATTGACTCTGGTCGACTTTGCCCTCTATATACAAACATAGAACATGAAATATTACACTATTGTCATGCTAATCTGCGGAAAACATTGCATATCTAACAAACTTAATGATCAGGGCCAAGCAAAACACAGACAAGAAAGTGGATTATCCATCTGGAAGAAGTTGACAGGAAAGATGGGAACAGTTGTCATAACTTTTCCCCCTTACAAATAGTATGAGTACATCCAGCAGTAAAAGCCAAGTCAACATGTAATAATTCTGTGAATTACTGGACTTTGATCCACGCTGAGTCAATGGCATGAATTGCAGTGTGGAGCCTCTAAACCAAACTCTGTGCTACTGTGTGAGAAAGCTCCTCCTTTCTTCATCACTATGCAGCCAACTTCCTTTCATGGTCATGTGGCCAGATGGCGGGTTTTGTCAGTAAAATGCAACTCTTTCAGGAGGAACAGCGCCCCCCTGAGGACATCAAGCTCTCATGCTGCATGGGGACACTAAACATAGTTCACATGAGGTATTAACATCAGAAATCCATCCATGTTGCTTCCTCCACAACATATTAGAAAAGCATATTCATCCATATTTCATACTTAAGCGCAAACTGTCTGAAAAGGATAAACCGAAGAGGTGTCTCTCTTCATGAATCATCCATAAAACTACATTAGAAACTTTTCCTGAAGATAAAGTGAGGAGGCTAAATCACAGCTTGTTTGTGCGCACTGAAACATTTGGGTAAAATGGACCTACATTACCTGTACAGCAACTGTAGATTAACATCTCCCGAGAGAAAAAAAAAACTCATGGGATATAAATTGAAGTTCAATTTTAATCATGATTATGGTTCCCCACACTCATAAAAATTAATAAAATAATATGTTTACAGTTGTAATTCTTGTCTTTCCAGCTGCAGACCCACATCAGACCCTGTCTTTTCATCAATATGTCAGATCATTATGTCAGCACCATTGATGTGATTCAATGTAAGGCCTACACCTGCACACAACAGCAAGGCAGAAACAACAGACTGATAAAACATGGAGCATATTACTGCTGACATTAAATAACCTGATTTATCACATAGGCTAATATCCGCAAGAAGTAAAGTCAGCTCAGGACTTTAAGTCATTGGTAAATGGTTAACAGGACTATGTTTATATAGCTCTTTCTCTGGTTGACTGATCTCTCAAAGCTCTGTAAAGCAACCTTCAGTTTTTGACTAATCCTATGTAAACACGTGGGGCTGGGGACCTGAGATCGAACACAGGGAGGGACTGAAATCCATCACATCTTGTTTGCTGTTTAAGTAACGTTTTATTTATTTATTTATTTTTCTAATTGAAAGTGAAACTGAAATCCACAAACAGCATGACCAGAGTGTCATAGGTTTGAGTCTACAAATAGGTAAAAAACTTAAACTTTCAACTAGTTTTGAACGTATTTCCTACAGTTAAGAATCAAGATCTCCCAAGATCACCCCTTATAATGTAGCAGGAAATTAGCACAACTTTTCCACCGTTGTTGGGGCGGCTGTGGCTCAGGAGTGGGAGTGCAGTCTGATGCTAGCTTCTGCAGTCACATGCTGAGGTTTCTTTGAGCATGACACTGAAGCCCAAACTTCTCCTAATGACGTAGCTCTTGTTCTTTTGAGCTCAACATGTGAGAAGACCAGCTCCACCACTAAAGCCACAGCCACAGCAGAAGTCAACACACAAGTTTCCTGATATTCAAAGAATATAGGGTTTTATTTATAGCATACAATTTTCTTTACAAACCATGTAACAGTAAACTGTTCAACAATGTATGTGATTGCAATATATACAATTTGTGGATACAAAAAGAAAAACACGGGAATTGACGTCACATGATGGAATGAGGAAGATCGGCTGTAAAACAGTCTGTTCAGGAATGGTCATCTGTAAAGCTATCATTTACATTAATTATTATTATTAGAAAAAAATCTAGTGATTAAATGAGACAAAAAGACATACCAGCATCACAAGCTGTGGTGGGGTTCATGTATACAGGGCGGACAAAAACAGAACTACACATTGAAATTCCTTTTTTTTTTTTTGCATAAAGCACATCAGCAAAGTTTCGCTCCAGGGAAACACATCGCAGTCATTTCACTTGGTGCTTTATCATTCAGGCACAAAGTTATCACATATTACATGTTCAAAAATTAAGACGTTTTTTTTAAAGAGTAGGTACTAAAAATATTACTCTTACACTTAAAAGTCTGAGTCTGTATCTCATTATGCTGCTACAACTTCTTACAACCTTTATTTTCCATATCAAAAATGTCAAAGTGAAAAGGAAAGCATTAAAGGCAACATTTGATGCTTCAAGACAAGAATGACTAGTCATAACAGCAAAAGACTCGCTAATTTGTGTAGTTGACAAAATACACTTCTTAATACTGCTTTGAAAGGGGGAGGTCTTGACTAATAGTCAATACCCTGATCGTTGTAATGGGTGCTATAGTCGTCATGGTAACTCCCGTGGTATTCATCCTCATGGAATTCAGCCTGATAGTCACTATCGCTGATCTCTGACCCGTTGGTGCCAGTGCCCTGGCTGCCATTTGTATGGATGACAGGCTCTGTTGGGGGGGCACAGTACTTGGGGTCATAGACTTGACGACCCAGACCATACACACTCATGCCCCTCTGGGACGCCACCTTGTTGGTTCCCATTTGGAGGGAGATGGTGGAGTTGTCCAGAGGCTGCAGTGCCACCTTCTGGTCAAAGATGTCCCTGCGGGTTCCGGGGGCTGACATACCCGCCTGAAAGAAACCAGAATTACAATAAGATAGTTTTTATACATATGTCATGTAGTGAATGTCTGATAAACAGATTTAGTCTTCATAAAATTTCCCATATAGAATGTATGCCTTGCTGTCTTTTAGGAGATGGCCCAGTGGATGACTCCACCAGGGAGACGACAAACAAACAAACAAACAAACAAAAAAAAACTCTGATGGTAAAAGCCCAAATTTGGTGTTCTGGACAAAATTAGCTTTCACATGTTTTTCATTTATTGGGTGCAAAACAAATATTTTAATCTACAAGTTAACACTATCAAAAACTGTGTTGCAAAGTTTTCTTGGGTGTTTTGGAAGGCGTCTATGAATAAAATGTATTATCATTATTACAAACTGTACAGTGTTGCAAACTATTACATTATAAACTTGCTCTAGCTGTGGAGCCATGAGCACCAAAATAGTAAATAAAAGGGATTCAAGTGGTCTTTATAACTCATGCATGAATTTTTTTATGGCATTAATTTATTGGTAAAGTTATCAGCCCAGTGACTTGAAAAGGTTGAGGGAACTACATCTTGCCCATTTGGGAGAGTCAGCTGCATTAAAATCAACATTTTGCAGAGGATAATGTATGTATCTAAATCACTCCTTTAAAAAAACAGAGTGAAAGTGTACATGATTTAATATGAAATAGAAACTTGAAAAAATTTGGAAGGGGGTATGTTAGAGTATAAGATGGGGGGCCTATGAGTAACTTGTTTCATGCTATCTATCATAGGGCAGCACCACCGTTTCTGTCTGTTATTGAATGCAACTCTGCCCTCCTATGGACACAAATAGAAATGCAAGTCTTTAATGAAAGGCAATACATAAACAGATAAACGAATACATAAATAAATCAATGAAAAACTTAAATCACACATCCCAGATTTTTATGAGTCAAATATTCTGTTTGGCAATTTTTTATCTCTTTTTTTCAAATTAATTTTATTGTTTCCTTCAAATACATTAATTAAGTTGTTAAAATAAAGGCTGTAGTTTTGTTGATCTCCATCTGAGTAGTCAAGTCCCTCATAACACCCTTTGAAAATGTGTTAAACTCCTCGTGGTTTGTCTCTATTTTCCCATTCTTATCTCTTAGTCCACCTTTGACTCTTTGAGGGAGCAGCTTTTTGGTATGCTCAATGTGAAGCAATGACTCAAACTGTGGACACAGCAGTTCTGTTAGATCAAAGGATGAGTCTCTTGGGAAACATGACAGAACTATTATTAGTCAGGAGCGCTCCCAAATTTATTGACATGGCCTTCGCTTTTTACAGAAAAAAGAGAGTGCTTCATAGGAGGTGTGGATACACCCCTTGAGTCAGACTGCAGGGCAAAATTTCTTGCAGTATGGCTGCCTTCAAAAATGAACTGATTCCTCTAATTTCAGTGACAGGTGGTCAGAAATCTGGTTTCCTGGGTCAAGAAGTAGACGAAGCAAGGCCTGCCTTTTAAAATCTATCTGAACATATACTTCCTGGCTTAGTTAAGTAATTGTGGCTTTACCTAATTTTAGTGAAATACTGAAAAAAAATACATGCAGCATTAGAAGAAGAGTGGGGTTTTAACCTGGCTGGCTCCTTTGTTGGTTCCCATCTGCAAGCTGATTGTGGTCTGGTCGTATGGTTTGTCAGTCTGAGTCTTTGGATCATACAAGTGCCTTCGGGTTCCATAAGCTGTCATCCCAGCCTGACTCGCACACTTGTTTGTCCCCATCTGAAGACAAGAGTGAGAGGTCAACTTCTGAGCAACTGGCGCATAAAAGTTTGTTTTAAAGTTTGATTAAACTAAACGTCCTTTCACACCGGGATCGTTTTTGCTATGCGATTATCTCGGACGTCAATATTTTTTTTTAAACCTGTATTCTGTCAATACAAGCGTTCACACCAGTGACGTTTTCCCGTCCTGCAATATTGCGGCATTTATTTTTTCGGATCATGGTCCATTTGTCTAAAGTTTCGCATACTGTGTGTCCACTTCTGACCAATCAGATTGCGTGTTGTTGCAACATCAGATTCACCGGTATATCCAACATGGCCGACAGGCTGATTGTTTACGAGTGCTTTTTGATAAAAGACTTTAGCTCGTAAGCTAACCTGTTCAGATACAACATACCATATGTATTTTCACTGTCTCAAGCTCAATCACGTTGCTGTCACAGCACTGTTAGGTCTCAGTTGTTACCTTATGGGTATGGATTACAGCTTTATGTGCTTATCTGGTACTGGCCCTGACTCAGTACATGCTTTCATGACAGACAGACATCTCAACACTAGTGTCTAATCAGAACTGAAAAACAGTCAGTCTGCTGTTGTGTCAGTCTACTCGCTTGCACCTAGGACGCGTCTTTTTCCCCCTGGAAAGTCGCAAAATCGCATCGGGCTGATGTGTATAATCAAAGGCGTCAAAATTCTTCTCCAAATATTTCGTAATTTCGCGCTCTATATTTGCGTCGGCCACGATGTGTAAGGACCTTAAAACTAAACTTTTCGGGGCACAAATTCTCCTCACCCTCCAAAAAAGTGCCTAATCCAGCATTCACAGAGATTTATTCTTAAATTAGCCTTATCAGTCTTAAGTTACTGGCCCATTCATTGGTCTAAATCAACAACCATAGTCACCTGCAGTCCAATGACACACTGTCCAGCCTTGATCTTCTCGTTGTCAAAGTGTCGAGCTTGTTTGTCTGCATATTTCACCCCAATATCGATCTTTGTGTCCATACCTTTGGTCTTTGCCTAACAGAGGAAATGCTTGTCAGAGGCCTTTTTCATTGCAACAACAGAAAATGTGTTCCTCTGTACGCAATGACACTGTTTTTTCCACTCACCATGCTGGCCAGTGCAAGCAGTGTGGTCTGGACTTGAGTCATATTCCCATTTTCAAACAAGTCATTGGCCTCAAAGATGTCATTGGGCTTTAGGCCATAGGTCAGGATAGCTTTGATGAAATTCCCAAGGTTTTCCAGCTGAAAAGAGCAACATAAAAAAAAGAAGTGACGGGGGCTATGAGGGGAAGTCCAAGGAAACAAAACATGAGGCAGCAGTTATTTAGATAAAGCCTTTCAAACACAGTAGCCACTGCTTCCTGAGGGCATCTGATGTTTATGTGCTGAAGAAGCTTTTTAAATGTTCATTTCTGGGCAAGAACACTGAATTAATTTGTTATGTTACAGGCCAAAGATTTTACAAGTTCCGATCCTCTTACCTTGTGCCAGTTCAGCTGTGAAAGATTGATTTTCTTCACTGAACCAGGCTGCAGCTTATTTATAAGTCTAGGAGAGAAAGAGAAACGTATCATAGATGAGAAATAAACAACTGGGAAGGATACAAGTTTGTATCTAAAACTGTTAAAGGGATGTTTAACTTTAAATCAAATAAAACCACTTAAACCCAACATCCTTTCAACTGTATGACAGTTTGTATAAAAAAAATAAAAAACTCTATGACATGCCCAGTGTTTCAGTGTGTGATACAAACACTCAGCTGTACTGTTTAACACATATACAGTGTTGTGAAAAAGTATTTGCCCCCTTTCAGATTTCTTCTATTTTTGCTTTTTGGGTCAAACTTAATGGTTTCAGTTCACTAGATTAATCTAATTATAAGACAAAGATAACCTGAGTAAATACAAAATGCAGTTTTGATAATAATAATTTGTACAACAGCTATCCAAACCAATCAATAATTGAATTTCCACCAATAATTGTTGCAAAAATATCCACCTGACTGCAGGACATAGTTTCTAATGTCCTTTACTGGTTTCTCTTTGACAGCCACCACTGTTCACAACAGCTTTGTTATGTAACCTCTCATCTGTATGGTTTTGAGAATAAAGGGACCATTTTTGACTTTAAAGACTGTTCCTTTGTTTTAGTTTACTGGAGAATAGCTATATAGTAGCTACAATGTGGATTCATTGTGTGTAAATGATGTGAGCTTTACAGGTGTAGAGTAAAATTCAGGGATCTCACTGATCACAGTGGCCTCTATTATCCATCAGACCTATCATATCTTATCTTACAGGCTCCACTTCCAATGAAGTTTGGATGTTGTGTAAAACATGAATATAAAAACAGGATACAATGATTTGCAAACCCTTTTTGACTTGCGTTCAAAAACAAGATATTTAAAGTTCAAACTGATAAACTTTATTGTTTTTTTTCACTCATTCTAAATTTAATGCCTGAACACAACCCCCCAAAAAAGCTGGGTCAGGGGTATGTTTACACCACTTTTCCTCTTATTTTAACAACACTCAGTAGGTGTTTGGGAGCTTGCTTCCTCCCTTCCTTCCTTCTAGTCCTGAGCTTGACTAACAAAAGTGCTTTTTTGGACTTGAAGTCCTAGTGGTGGCTTAAGCACAACTCTCTTTCACACTGTAAAAATTCCCAACAAATTAAAGGTATTTTCTAAAGCAACCATTTCACCGTCATGTGGACCATGTCAATTAGTATTCACAAACTTCAACTGAGAATCTTAGTATAGGTTATCAAACATGTACCATGTTTTTGCTAAGTAGATAACAGATCTGCTGTACAGTTTGTGTTGTGTGTTTGATGTCAGATACAAAGTGAAGAAGCCTTTTGGAAGAGAGGCCAAATGTTCTGAAGAACCTCAAACAGGTCCAGGTGCCCTTCAACAAAGAAATGGATTACTTCTCCAGGTTTTTCCAATATTTCTGTCAGTGCAGGGATACAACAGTCCATGTAATTATGCAGGATCACCTCGTCTACTTCTGTTTCTAAACTTATGTCTCACCAACTATTTTGACAGGCATGTTTGTATGTACAGTAGCACTGACGTATTGTATTCAATTTGTATTCAAAACCTGTGAGTAATGGAGAAATGCTGTTTTTACTTAACAGAATATTTTATTTGATTACATAAAAACTTGAGGATTGAAAAAATAATATTTTACTTTGATTCACAACCACTGGGGGCGTTTGAGTATTTTATGTAGACAATACCAAGCTCTTCTCTCAACCAACATAAACCAATTCTCACATTATGAAGACCTTTGCCACTATATCTACAACTGGCTCTACTGATTATATTTTCAACAGATTGTAGCTGACCACTGATCAATGGCATCTTCAGAAATCTGTTCTCCATAGTTTCTTTTCTTTTCAGCAATTTTTAAAGAGGCAAAGGAAATGTGATTTACTATAAAACTGAGTGCAAGCATAGTGTTTAAAGACATCTAGAGCTAGTTGAAGGGGTACACTATGCGAGAATGAAGGCAGGATTGCGTACAAAAGCATTAAAAAGCATCTGACCTTTCAGACATTCTGTCACGGCTTTAAACTAAAAGACCAGAGTCTGAACACATCTATTCACACACAGCTGTAACATACACCCTGCCAGAAAAAACACACCAGCACAAACTCCCACACAAACACAAACAAAGTGACTTACTCGCAGAGGATGACACCATCCTTCAGGCCTTTTTGAAAGTTCTCTCCAATAGACATTCCAGTGACCTCCTCGATCCAAAAGCGGAGCTCTTCTTCCTTTTGTGTATCGTATTTCTGAGCAATCTGAAGGATAAAATGTCGTGTTAAGTTTGCATTCAATTATAGAGAGGATTAAATAGATATTCAAACATAAAAGCAGTGAGGAAATATATCAGGAGGAATCATATCTGTCTTGCACACATTTTCAAAATAGAAAAACACAAACATTTAGGTTTTTGTGCTCTGTGGTGTGCATATAACTTCACATTTTGAAACTGAACGAACGTGGTAGAAATCTAACTAGAAAAAGGCTTTCAGTACTTCCTCATTGATTGAAAGACTGATTTTAATTTTTGCATTAAAAAAAAAAAAAGAAAAAGCCTCAAACTGTTAAAAGGGGTGTTCTTGGTTTTATAATTGTGTTGACATTTGATCCACACACATTAAACTAATTTTTGGTTTCTAAATGATCCTGCAGTTTTGCTGAAATCTTCCTCTGATTTGACCCCCAATCCCAGTTTTCCCCTTGTGGTTCCACATGTTTGTCACCTCACTCAGCCACATCACAACACTTTTGGTTGAGTCTATCAAATGCTGCGTTCATCACCTACAATCCACCGGGGCTTTGTGACTGCTGTGTGTGTGTGAGAACGATAAAGGAATAACAAAAGAATGATAGACGATAAGTAACAAACAATTCACTCAGACAACAGATTACTCTTCTGGAGTGTTTGTCCTTGTTACTCAAAGTGGATATGCAATGTGCCTGATTAGAAAAATACTGGAGCTTGTATTTCAGTTTTTTTGATGATGACCAAAGCAGGTTTCTTTAAAATTGGGTCATCTGCATTTTTGAAAAGAGTAAAACTATGTGGACTTCTACATCAATGCAGTGACCTCATAACATTAAGCTAGGAACTACAATGTCAACAACAACAACAACAACAAAAAAAGCAGAAAAATACTCCCTTGCTCAAAAAGTAAGAGATGGAAGATGGTGAAAGATGGCTCCCTGTACTGCCAGGAGGGAAATTGACAATTAAAGCTCCAAACTTTCCATTTCCAAAGGTCCCAAGACTGATCATTTTAGTGGTATGGGGACTCCATTATCCACTACGCCAAGCCTCCTGGTGCTTTCACTGACTGCCTCTCCAGGGGGAAGACAGCTGGTTTTATTGAATTAATACTAGCTCTACTTGACATCCCTCAGGTACCAATGATGTCATGTCTCAACAATCTACTCAGGCTTACTATGAGTTTCTACTACAATGTGCTAAGGCAGTACTGGGAAATAAAACAATAGCAATAATTACAGGGATATATCTTTGTCTTGATGTGAACAAAACAAAAGTTCAATAATCAATAGAAATGAAATTATACTCTATTACACCCCCTATCCACTGGAAAACTTAAGGGCGCTAATACACCTCAAGTGCTTGTTGCCACCCTATTCCTAAAGAGCGGAAGAAGACGACCTAGAGCAGCCAATCACATTGCAGGAGTCAGAGCAGGCAGGTAGATGTTTGAGGTAAAAGGTAAACAGCGGATCTAAGACAGCGACCCAGAAGAAAACCCAAACTCCAGGGATATACCACTAAAACCTGGTACCATTAAAGCGTCTCAGGTGTCTGTCTGAAATCATGAATTTGATGTCTGAACAACTCCTGCAGCTGAATGACTCCAAATCTAAAGTTATTGCTATTACTACCCCGACCCCAGTTCCAGCTACATTAATAATCTGTGCCTTGTCTTACAACGTTCAAAACATAGGAGGACTCAAACCTTTCCTTTGACACCCAGGTGACCAGAGAGGTGACACCCAAAGCAGTCCTGCTTTGCTCAGCTGAGACACTAAACCAAAATCAGGTCTTTTTCTCTCTCCTCCTGACTTAGAAAAAGTCATTCATGTATTATTTCTTCCAGACTGGACTACTCTAATGCACTTTATTCTGACATCAGTGAGCACAAACTTTGAAAAGTACAAATAATTCAAAATGCTGCAGCCAGGTTTCTAACACTTGGTAAGAGAGGCGACCACAGACCACCAGTCCTTGCTGCCCTGTACTGGCTCTAAGGGAATTTTAGACAAGATTTCAGGATTTTACCATTTGTTTGTAAAGCCTTAAATGACCAGGCTCCACCTTATTTCTGAGAGCTGCTAACTCCCGATGAGCCTTACCACAGCCTGAGGTACTCTAGCAGGGTGCTCCTTAGATTACTGCCCAAGAATTGACTATTGAATCTTATTTGTTGTCAGTTGTAATTGGTTAGTTGTTTGAATTTTGATTAAACTAATTTATTTTTCCTCTGTAACCGCACCCATTTACTGCTTTTCTTTGATCTTACTAACTGTTTTAATTGTCAAGCATGACAACTGAATCCAATTAATTATATGGACATAAACATTGAAATAGTAAACAAATGCCTTTCTCTCCATCTCACTCTGGATGTTCTGAAACGACACGACATATGCATTATAACACACACACATAAAACAAAAACTTGTAGTATAAAATGATTGTTCTCTTTGTTGTTGTCCACTCTGCCTGCTCTGTGACTGTGCTTCTTTTAAATGAAAGACATTACATAATAATAGAGAGCCATTTGTGTGTGTGTGTCTTGTTAGGACATCAGTATTAAAGATACTTGCAGGCCTCGTGTGAGCGTACCCTCAAAGTAAAAAGTAAACCCTATTAGTCGTCTGTGAATTCACTATCCCTTTTCTGTCTTTCTGGGACAGAAGTTAGAGTTCAGCTAAGTTTTTTCTTATTTTGTTTATAATAAACAGATATGCTTATTTTAAGAAAAACGGACTTCCTGACAGCACTCAGGTCACAGCACTGCCTTTGTGCTTTCATGTATGGGTCGGAGGGACCAGGGTATGTGAGCCCTCAGGCTGTTGGAATAAAATTTGGGGTTCCGATACAATTTAAACAGTAAAAAGCTAATTGATATTCGAAAGTTAAAATAAGTTGTTTGAACAGTGTATCCCCAGTGTGACCCAACACCACTCTGTCTGTGCTCTGCTGTGGGATTCACAACAGCTTTAATCTGAATGTGTGCTGGACAGTTATCAAGTGAATAAAATGACATGAAAAGCTCAACTTCTGGTATTTAAATAAAGTCCGTACAGAAATTGAGATTGAATCAGTGCAAATATTGAATTTAAATTAAACTTCCATTAAGAAATGAACATTTGGTTAGTACTGTTGGGCTTTTATGGCTTTAATCTGAAGATAAGACAGAGTGGATATAGTAAAAAACTAGAAAGCCATAGTGGGGAGTGAGATGTGATCATGTGCCAGATGTGGAATCGAGGCTTATAGTCTCTGTGCATGAGGTGCAATAAATTACCACTTGTGTGAATCAATTAATGCTGTTCTATAACAGGATGTAAAGATTAGCAGCATTGGCTTTATACAACAAATTTACTACATTATTTAGCAATAACTAAAGCTAACACCATCACTCATCTCCATTAGAGCAGAGCATGGGCACAACCCCTCCTCTCAAATGGCTCTCACTTTCACTTCATCATAAGTAGCTCAGATCAGTGTGAAATGGTGTTAATGGTGCTTTCCATTCTGGTGTTTTGCCCAAAGTAAGCCCCAATAATCCCCCGAGGTCAGCTCTCTCTAATGACTCGCACTACTATTGATGTTCCCCAGGTCCTGGCTTTAAAAGTCCTATCAATTAAATCACACATCCATCGTTTTATCATCTAAAAAAAAAAAAAAACTCAAACTCAAGGGCTTTCTTCCACAATCAGACACAGAGACATTCAAACATGCCTGTATATTTATCAGATAAGACTTCTGCTGACAGCTACAATTGATTTAAAATACAGCTGCAAGAGTTCTCACAAGAACTTAAAGGTTTGAGGACATCACACCAGTTCTTAAATACCTCCACTGGCTCCCAATCAAAGCCAGCACAGAGTTCTGGGTGGCTCTGCCCCTAAGTTCATAAGAGACATGCTAACCAGCTACACCAGCCAGGACTCTCAAGTCCATAGGCAGTGTTTCCTGACCATCCCACCAACAAACCTCAAAGCACATGTGTGGGCACATCTGTGTTGTATGTGTTATATTATGCATGTTTTCCCATTTGTGTTCATATATGCATGCAATATGTACGTATGCTTCATATTTTGTATGTAGATTTTTCATCCATTTGTACTATTTGTTGTAACTTTGAAGCACATTGTGTTGTTTTGTGTTTGAAATTGCTATTTAAAAGGGATATTCCGGTGTAAAATTAAGTTAGAGTCAAACACACCATAACACAGAGTTCGAGAGATGAATTTGACCAACCGCTTGCTTCTCTTGTTATACCAACTTTAGAAACGACCGCAGATAGCAATACACAGAGCCACACGCTCAACCAAAAAGCCACTCGATAGCCACAAATAATGCTCAGTACAGCACCTAACTTCATCAACAGTACATACAGGGTCCCAGCCATAGTACTAGCCACCAAACATCTTTTTAGCATTGCCTGATTTCTTTAGCAAAGAGACTAAACACAACCTAACTTAATTTACGCCAGAATATCCCTTTAAATAAAGTTTGACTTGATTTGAAACAAAGTTTGGGAGTAAGAGGCAGCTCCAGCTCCTGCCAAGGTTAATAATGGTGGACCCGACACGTTGTGCAACAGTGGTGCAAACAATCAGGCAGCCACACGTGGAAAGAGAGGGGAAAGGAACAGGAGGAGACAGGTGTGTGTGTCTGAGGGACACAACCAGCACAAAGAGAGAGAGACTGTGGAGGTCACAAGCGTGCACGAGTGCGTACGAACACACAGGCTAAAAAGTGATAGTGTTCACAGTCATAATAAATACAAGGTCTCTGGGTTATGAAGGATGTAATCCAGAAGGCTGAATGATTTGAGGTGCAGAAATTTTTGAACAAACTGATTCAGAGCTTCCTTTTTGTTTAAGCCAATAGCACAATATTTCCTATGTCACACACACCTTTTAAAACATTTAAAACCACTTTTAGTTAAAATATAACTATAAATAAACCAAAAAAAATTGTTAATCATTAATATCTACTTTTTGTTTTCATCAAGTTTCGACATTTTTCCACATAACTTGCCGTAGAGCAAACCGGCACACAAAGCGTATGTCCTCTGACACCCATATGACACCCTTACTGTGATGCCACTTGAGCGGAGTCAAACTGAAACACAGTGGACTGAGCCTGAGTGGATGGGGTCCTCATGAAGGGGTGTTCACTGAAGAATCCCAGGAATGTGTTGTATGCAGCTCAGAGAAGAGCATAGACTACTGATCACACTTGTGCAATGGAACCCAGATGGGCCCCTGCCTGTCCTCCTCCTTTTGTTTATGTGCACTTTCTGACATATGAGATTTTTACCACAGTTAACTACTTGACTGCAACTGCAAAAGACCACAATTATTACAGCTTATAGACAAATCCTAAACATAGAGTGAAGGGAAGTTGCTTCTTGCTGTGTTTATACTAAAAGCCAATTCCAGAAAAGTTGTGCCAGTGTGTTAAAAGCAAAAAAGAAATTATTACTTTAATTCCTGGATTGAACAAATCAAATGACGAAACTGAAAATGTTACTGTTTTGTGAAAAACACACTGAGAACAATTGGAAATGAAAAGTTTGATCCTCTCTTTAAGCCTGTATGTACAGCAGGCTTCAGAGAACCTTCTATTTTTAGATGAGATAAAATATGATATTCCTTTAATAGTCCCATGGGGGGAAATTTAAAAATTACAGCAGCATAAATACAAATACAAAAAGAGAAATTTAGGGATAAACTTAGAGTTGAAAAAAAGATTATTTACTCCATGATCAGATGTTGCTTTCATGGAAATGCACCATTTTACTCCATTTACCTTTATATACATTGATATTAACAGACTATTGCTAAATATATGTCAGCAAAAGAAAATAAGGGCTTAGTTGCAGGGTTGAAAACATTTGCAAGAGTCACAACTTAAGTGCAAAAGCAAAAAAACAAATCACAGTTGGATTATTCACTATAACTTTTTGGCTTTTGAGAGTCTGCGTACAAAAATTCTAATAAATCTCAACTGTGTTCAAATTACTGCAAAAATGGCTAGAAATAAGCAACTGAGTATAGAAACAAAAGTACAGATTTGTACATTGAGGAGAGAAAGAAGGATACACAGAAAGAGAAATTGCAAAACGCCTAAAGGTGTTTAACAAAGGAGTCCACTACACTCTGAAGAGACTAAAGGAACCTGGAAGTTTTGATGATAGTAAAAGGCCTGGACGAAAGAGAGTTACTACAAAAGCAGAGGACAAACATAGCATTGTCACTAGAAAGAGAGATCGACAAAAGACAGCACCAAAAATAAGGGGGGAAATCAACATGACAAGGTCGAAACCCATATCTCTGACAACTGTGAAATGACGTTTGAGAAAGGCTGGTCTGAAGGGTTGTGTATCTGCAAAAAAACACTACTTCCTCCACAGAACAAGAAAAAGAGATATGAGTGGGCAAAAGCTCACAAAAATTGGACTTTTGATAACAACAAACAAGTTCTCTGGACCGATGAAAGAAAGTTTGAACTGTTTGGTTCAAAACGCAGAGTCAATGTCCGCAGACAAACTGGTGAACATCTGAAAGCACCATATGTAACACCCACAATCAAGCAAGGAGGAGGTAGTTCCATGGTATGGGGATGTTTTGCAGGTGATGGAGTAAGAGATTTGTTTGAAGTAAAGGGTATCATGAAGAAGGGACAGTACCACTCCACCCTTCAGCACCATGCTGTTCCATCTGGACTCAGGCTTGTGGGTCACAAGTTTGTTTTGCAGTAAGACAATAACCCTAAGCACTCTGCCAAGCTCTGTCAGGGTTACCTAGACAAAAAAGAAGAGGAAGGTGTTCTTCAAAAGATGGTTTGGCCCCCTCAGTCTCCAGACCTTTCTTCAATAGAGCTTGTGTGGGATGAATTGGATCGATCGCTTAGAATGCAATCCCTGGAACATATCTTAGAAAACTTGTGGAACGAATGCCTGGTATATGTCAAGCTGTTGTTAAAGCCAGAGGAGGTTACTTTAAAGAAAGCAAAGTCTAAGCAACAATAACTCAAATACCTAATAATTATAGTCAAAATGTCTTCTGATAAGTTACTCTTTACACAAAAGTCATGTTTATTGTGTTGCAAAGTATATTAATGAAACTATGATCTTTTTTTGTACAAATCTGATCTTGCTTTCAAACTTTTGGCCTGTAGTGTACATATACATATATATATATATATATATACTTTTTTATTTTTTAGCTGGTACCATGATTCACATGAGTTATCTCTTCAGGAGATGCCAATATTTTGTACACATCACAACAGCATGGCTCCACAGTGCAAAAGTCCATGTGCTGAACTGGGCTGCCTGCAGCGCCGACTCTCCACGTACTGAAAACAGTCAGTCCTGAATTGTGTTGCTGGCATCAAATTTTAATCTTTTTTCCATAAATCAACATTTTTCAGTGTCTTTGCACCATTTTCCATTCAGTATACAACAACACTTAATTATTTATCTTTCTACCACTATATCATCATTAAATAGGCTTACTACACTACTCCTTTTAATAGTAGTATCATTATTGTTTAATGTTTGTGATTATCGTGCTCTAACATCAGTGTACAGAGATTTACTCTGTGATGAAAGGTTTGAGAATAAGAACTTGCAGCGCCTTCTCTCTGATGCATATTTCCCTCAAATTCCTAAAATAAAATAAAATGAAAAAATGAAAAAAAACACACATATAACTGCAAGCTGGTCTAACCATCTGATGGACACTGATGTAGCTAAAAATAGACAACAGAGTGATTACATCAAAAGTTGGCCAGCTGTTTGGTCCTCAAAGCCTCACCAGTAACTTGTCAAAGAATCCTGGGGGTCTCCCAGGGTTACACACCCTATCTACAGCTTAACTGTGATTGGTCATTGAGAGACTGATTGAAATGAAAGCCAAAAGGAAGTATAGTTATGCTTTACCACAGAAGGATCACTCTAAAGTTTGGAGCTCCCTTCCTGAGGACCCAAGATAAGTCTGGTAGAGGTTAAAATGGATCTTTTTTCTCTTTTATGAGCATTAGGGGAGACCGGGGCTTGTTGTCACATGGGTAAGTTGTCACACTGCAATCATCTTTGCCACCAGAGGGCGCAACTAAAAAGTGGAATTCTAGTTTTATTCCTTTACATGGTCAGGGGTCGTATCCTGTCTGAGAAGAGAGGAGAAGAGTACATTGTGAGCTGAAATGAGCGCCAATTAACGATTTTGTACAACCTTAAGTAAAAAAATAGTTAACTTTCTATATTTTAAAATAAGCTTCTTTCAGATAAAAATCCAAGCAGTGAAATATGAGGACTTGTTAGAGGAGAGATTAAGGCGTCCAGTCATAGGTCAGTCATTCTTCTGTTTTAAGCTAACTTTAAGCTAGGGCTAGAATTAGCAAACATGGTAATTTGGGGCAACATGTCTCAGTCACTTTGGGGTTAGTTGTCACATGTTTAAAAGGGATTAAAATTAACATAGAGAGTGTTTATCAGCAGTTTTCATTATGAAATTTTGACTTTATTTTTTAAAGAGAAAAGAGTGGTCCAAAGGTGAGGAGAGAGTGAGAAGACATGGTCAGGAATTACAAAAGAAAAACTAAATGTAGCAGTGCAGTGCTTGACCTGATGCTGAGGGCAGTCAGGCAGGTGATCCTAGCTAATAAATCAATCTGGAGGACAATAAAGGACTTTAATGTCAACTACCATACCTTGGCTCAGTACTGCAAAACATTCATCCCAGCTGAAAGACAAAGTCAGACAGCTCTCCAAACTCTAGAGCATGTTGCATAATATTTTATGTTAACGTTTGTTCAATTACTTTTTTTAGCTCAATGTTAAACATTTTCTGTGCCTGACTTTGATGTTCACTTTCAAATAAAAAAAATGAAAACAACAATAACTTTGTCCTTGTTTTATTAGCTGCAAAATCCACTATGATATCTTACCCCATGTAGTAGGACAACTTACCTGATGGTGGGGCGACATGTCACTTGTTAACACTCTCTATTTGATTGCTTAAGGTCCTTGCGCACCGTGATGGTCACAAATATACAACGCAAAACTACAAAATATTCGGAGGCGAATTTTGACGCGCCTGACTATACACATCAAGCGTGATGTGATTTTGGGACTTTCGGGGGGGGGGGGGGGGCATGTTCTGTGTGGAAGCAAGGAGACTGATACAACACCAGACTGAGTGTTTTTCAGATCTGATAAGACACTTGTGTTGAGATGTCTGTCTGTCATGATCGCATGCACTGAGTCGGGGACAGTACCAGATAAGCACATTAAACTATAATCCATAAACATAAGGTATCAACTGAGACCTAATGGTGCTGTGACAGCAACACGATTGAGTTTGAGACAGTGAAAATACATATGGTATGTTGTATTTGAACAGGTTAGCTTACGAGCTAAAGTTTCTTAGTACAGATGAAAGTTAAAACAAAGACGTTTAGCAAACTGTTAAAGCACACAAACCATCATCATATGAGAAATCCAACGCTATGACTCTCCACAAGTTGTCCTTCAGGTCGTTATCTTTGTCATATTTGTGTCTTTTATCAAAAATCACTCTGTTCTCCGACACGTAAACAATCAGCCGGTCGGCCATGTTGGATATCTACCAGTGAATCTGACGTCGCAACAACACAAAATCTGATTGGTCAGAAGTGAACCCACAGTATGCGAAACTTTAGAAAATTTTACTGAATTTACGAAAAAATAAATGCCAGGAAGGGAAAACGTCTCTGATGTGAACACTTGTATTGACAGGATACGGGTTCAAAAAAAAATATTGATGTCCAAAATAATCGCACGAAAAAACGCTCCCGGTGTGTAAGGACCTTTATAGTTCTGCACTGCAATGTCGTTTTTGTCCCCTTTTGTTTCCATGACGAAGACGTGACGTTGACGAGCTAAACATAAGTCTTAGATTACTAAAATGTGACGAGACGAGACTAGACAAAAATGTTAGTGGTGGATGACGAACAGAGTTGCAAAATTCCTAAGCATTTCGTCAGTCAAACGCTAAACATATATTCCTCAGTGTTGTTTTCGCCGACGATGACGTTGACGTCAACGAAAACAACACTGCTGCACTGACACAAGATATAAAAATGACATGAACACGTTATTTACACCCAACACTTTGGTCTTTCATCCGGTACACATTTTGTTTGTATATGATGTATTGATTGCAAGAAATATACAAGAGTGTAAGAAGTGTGACAACAAGCCCCGGTCTCCCCTATTTCAGTCATCACTATTGTGTTTTATCTAGTCTTGTTTTTATTTCTTCAGGAGTCTGACTGTTCTCTGTAATCTATTATTCTTAAAGGCTAGGAGTGCCTATCATAACTATTATAGCCTTCGTCTATTTATCAGCTGCCAGTCATCTTGCCCCTGATGATGCTGAGCTCCTCGCCACACAAACAATACTGTAGTGGGCTATTCAACACTTTCCACTATGAAAATAGAACTAAGTGGGCTATATTTCCTCCAAACAAATCACCAAAGTTATAAAACCATGAGCAGATCTCACCAGTCCTGCAGTACTTGCAGCCACCAGGACGGAGAACTAGAGGAACTTTTTTGAGAGGAAAATAGTGGCGTCGGACTACCATCGGAACTCCCTTTACAGCCCCGGTCCACTATTTGGTAGAAGTAGCTTACATAATGTTTTTTTTTTTTGGAAGGAAAAACTCCAACTTAGCTTCATTTGGCATCGACAACAAACATCTCTTTATCTCTGATCCGTTCACAGAAAACTTTCACCTTTCCCCTCACTACTGCGCTCCTCTTGTTGGAGTGAACTTTTGGAGAGTTTGAGGAATCGGGGATCATTTTACTCCAAACTGCGCGTCCCACTTCTGACTCCGGCCTGTATAGCACCCTTTTCATAGAGGCTTCCAAATTCCAGATCAGGGGATTTTGGACTAAGTTTACCCTGAAGTCTGCTGACTTTCAGCTGCAGTACTGATGAAGCTTTGTCCCTTTGTAAACGGTGCGAACAAACAAGAAAAAAAAATAGCGGTAACGCGCAGTTTGTTAAAAGAGCAAATTTGGATGCAGTTGTGTTGAATCAACTTTTACGCACACGCAAAATTACGCAAACCTCCTTAAAAATGATTTTTTTCCCCTGGTAAAACATAAAGATGAACCCACTCATGGAAAACTTACTTTGCTCCTCACTTCGGCAGACAATCCGTAGGCTGGTCCCTTATTAAAATGTGTCATTTTGTTGCTTTTGGGTGAAACCTGAATGGATATCCTCGGTTCAGTTGTTGCAGAATCTCTCTGTGGGAAAAAATCCTTATCGATTAGCGATTGCTTCGGGTCCTTTAATCGGAAAGTATTTCGCGGAGGTCAACAGAAACTCTTCACTTTCTGCAGGACCAGCACAGATTGCAAAGAAATGTCGTCGTGGGGTTGACGTAGCAGAGACAGCCAATCAGAGAGCCCGGATTGCAGACGGTTACTCCTTCTTTTGTTCCATCGAACTGATGAGAACTATGACAAACAGTTCAGGTGGAAATGCTCAGAGAGAGGGGTACTTTTCCTGCCCTGCACAGATCCACATTCTCTCCAAATTTAGCTGTAATACTATCACCTTATCACCCATACAGATAAGAAGTTATGGACGCACGTTTACGCAATTTAAACCAGTAAGTTTCAGAGTCATGATGCATTTCAGATTGCAACTGAAGTGAATCTGACCCATGAACGCCTTGCTTTGTAAGTATGATTCATTTGCTGTTTTCTTAGCAGAGTTACTTTGAAACATGTTTTTTTCCCTACAAGTCTAGAGGACCCAAACCAGTATGACCACCTTCTATATATAGCAATTAGATCTGAAAAACACACCTGGTGTAGGGGAGAGTGGGGGAAGATGAGCCATTTTTCATATTATGATCAAGTTAATCAGCATATATTTTAAGATGTTGTGCATCCTTGCAAACCATCAGAATGAGTGTAAACAAAACTGACTTGATAATACAGCATGCCCAAAATAAGTGGTCTCCTATGGTCAACTTACCCCATAGGAGCGGGGTAAGTTGAGCCGTCACTCTCTCCCTTTCACCTTCACAGACTCCATGAATTGATGCCCATCTCCTAAATATTTGGTCACATGATCGATTTCTTTTACCTTTCCAAGCAACAGGGGGTGGCTCAACTTACCCCACCTCTCCCCCATGTGAGAATTGAGCTGAAATTTTGACAGATGATTTAATACGTTGTTACCTTTTATCATGAAATTACACAAACAGACAGATCCTAAACTGATTCTACTCCTGAGTGAAGTGGTTTTGCTAAATCTGTAACTAAAGTGGCAAATTTGGGTCAAAATGTCCTAAAACTTTTGGATCTCTCTTTGGTTTTACTTGGTTTAGCCTCTTTACAAATGAGTATAGAGTGTTTGATAATCTGGAAACAAATCTTCACAACCTGCCAGCGATCCAAATCCACTTCTGACACACAGTGGAAAGAATTTGATCCAGAGCTTGTCCATTATTACGCACTTGGGATATGTCTTTTCAGTGGTTTAAACCTTCTAGGACAAGCCACATGAAGTTTGAGGAGGTTCTCTTCTTCAAAGTACTTTAACATAAAGTTTGCCTATTAATACGGGTGTCTGCACTGATGGTGGCACATATGGAAAGACAAAGAGTTTGTAAGTGATGGCAATAAATGAGAGGACTGCTGTGGACAGACAAATCACTGCCCAGAAGTATAATGCAGTGATAATGAGAAAACAGAGGACTTGTACTGACATGTTGTTCACCGCTCTAAAGTTTTAACTGTTTTGAGTTGCTCCATCATAACTCTGTGAGTAAGATGTGCTGCATCTTAATCTTTAGGTCTAGTACTTAAATTTAAGAAAACTTATCCATCAACAGAGGAATACTAACACTGCAGAGTAACACTATTTTGTTGTTTGTTACTCTGCTTATTTATTCATTATTTTTTTCCATGTAACATCAGATATACTCCAGTTTTAAATCCTACAAGTGTACATGTTGAAAAGCCACATGGTGGTCATATAAATTTTACTCAACAATAAAAAAATATTTTTGAAATGAACAAAATCTTTACAATATCTCTAATCTAAATTTTGTGCCCATATGTAACAACATTTACACTATTCTTCCAAGGAAAATGGATTTGGGGTATTTGTCCCTCAAGGAGGACCACTGCACAAAGAAATAGTCCGATACAGGGTACAGGATCTTTCCCGTGAGAGACAGAGTCTGCACACGGCAAATGCTCTCGACATACACGATCAGGACTTTCTTCATTCCCAGAATTCCAAGCAGGAGTCCAGCGGCACAGAGAGGAACACAGGTCCCAGGGCCATTACAGAGCACCTGGAAAAACACAAAAGAAGAAGAGACAATGAGCATGTTTGTGAATTATTAACACCCGAAATTCCATTGAATATACTAAATGTTAACTTCTTTTATCCTGAAAATCATTATTTTGAGTAAATATGTAAAGAAATATCCCTCTTTTGTTTGACGTTTCATACCTGAAGTCCACAGTCAGGTATAAGGGGAGGAAGGTATCATTGTAAAATTTCAGTACAGTTAGGACAGAGCTGGTGGATAGTAGAGGAAATGATCTGCTTCTTGATATCATGTGATTTTCAAAGTTATGTGGAATTTCTCAACAGCTGCTAAACAATCAAAGAATTGTACTTGAATACATAGTCTGAGGAAACCGAAGAACTCAGACACCGGGGTTATTTGTGTGATTTACCAGCAACAGTGACTGGGATGATATGTGGCCTGAGGGCTAATGGAGGCTGGGGTAGTTTGGGATTACAGGAAACTGGATGGAGCTACTTTGGAGAAGTCTGGAGAAGTCATCATGTACTCCACAGTGCAGACATGACAGCACTATAATATTCTCACCCCACTACTGTGGAAACTACACCTCCCTCCCCTCTGCAGTCACAAAGTAGGACAGTTTAAACACGCCCACAGCTCCACAGCTGATCTGAAAAGTCATAGTCCTTTAAATAGTTGCCAAATAGTAACTCAAATACACTTAAAAAAAAAAAAGGGCGGAACATGAAAGTGCTGAGTCAGCATTACTTTTAATCAACCTAAACACAAGCGAAGGAGTGAAGCTGAGGCAGACCCCCCTTTTTCCTATCAAGTCTGCCTCTGATTATGCAAATTTATGTACAACATAAAATCAAAACAGATGCATTCAAATTGTTTGCAGCTCCTTCAGATAAAAACAAGCTACATCTTGAATAACTTTTTATTAGATCCAGGCTGTAAATCTGTTAAATTTGCTGTAAAAATGGGCGTTTTAATATGAGACTTAATAGGGACTCCTTGTTTTGTTTAAAGCAGCCTCAAGCAAACACTCAGAAAACTGGACTTGTTTGCACATCCACCATGGTTTAAATGAACCAATACATTGGTTTCTGCTTGTGAGAGTGGTCATATATAACATTGGATACCCATTTTAACTTCATTTCATCCTTTAATGTGGCCTTATCTATGGAGCCTGGAGTGTGCAACTTAATGAAGGACATCCCATAAAGGACATCCCATAAAATAAAGATGCAGTTTTTTTAATATACACATTTTCAAAGTCATTTATGTATGATATTAACGCACAGTACCCAAAAGTGTGTAACTAAAACCCCAACTGGCTAGTGCTTCTCTCATTTCTATTTTTGTATCTAGAGGCTGAACGTTTACTCCTATTCTTCAGCCTCTACTGCTGTTATAAGCCGAACTGGAACAATCCGGGCATGACTACACTGGCACTGAGTCTTTGCTTTGTTTCAGACAACCACAGCCAATAACCAGAGGGTTCTGCTTGACAGCCACACTGAGCGACCCATCACAGGTCGAGAATCAAAACTCTCAGCTGCCAGCTTACAGTTTACACAGCAAAGGCATCTATCAAACCATAACCATCTGACGCCACATGAAAAACAATGTCTTTATAACTGGGTTGACTTGACTCTGAAGTCATAATAAGTGGTTAGAAATTCATTGCTAATTGTTCAAGACAAAACTAACCTGCTAGTTAGATTAAATTTGAAATAAGAAGACATTTGAATACATGATGAGGTGAAGCAGTGACTCTCTTAAAACCCAAACCTCATTAAAACTCAAAAATGTATCTCTTCGACAGACTGTACTGGACACAGGAAAGGTGCGACAAAGAGTCCAACATGTCATCTCCAAACAAACACACACACAGCAGCTGGGGGGGTTGTTCTTTATAAAAGCTGATTTGCACAGCTGCACAATACAAAAGGGTGGCTGTGGCTCAGAGGTAGAGTCAGAAGGTCGGGGTCCATCAACATAAACTTGATATCAACACCACTGACCCTCTGTAAAAGTTTCTGTAATCTACAACAGAGTTTTTGAACATGTGTGCTCCACGATAGCGAGTCGTCAATGAAGACACCTACATATTTGTAGGTCACTGAGGGTCGAATAACATCTCCTCTGTTCCTAAACGTTCACTACAAGGTAGTTGTTGTCACACCACTTCATGAGCCCTTGAATTCCTGGGAAATAGTCTGATGGGTCGCACTTCTTTTTTAATAAAGATAAATTAAACAAGCTCCAAAAGGCTATCCGGGCTCCTTGACTAAAACTAGACTAGAACAACAGGGGGGCAGCATGACTAGCACATGACTAAAGCAAGCATTTTCTGGAGGCTAAAGAAGTACCGTATGAGGACAGGAACTGACTGGTATCTCAGTCCACTCACCATGTCAGGTCTGAGTCTGAATACGAGCGGTAAGGAATACCGCAGGGCATTCACAGTGCTGATCACAGAGGAACTCCAGGACTGATGGACCTCCCGGCTCCGTGGGATCTGACAGATGGTAAACTGTGAACAACGGATAAGGTCATTAAAGGCACCGTGACAAAGAGCATGAGTAACTTTACTTTGACTTCTGTTTACCAGGAAAACTGAGATTATCTTTGCAGAAATCTTTAGTTAGATTAGAAGTGTCATGAGGTCTTGAGTGATGCGGGTTAGATCATGGCTTATCGGGCTCCATCTCTGTCTTGGTGTTTCTTCCTCATTTGATTGGCATTTTGCCTGCAAGGTTTTTATTTTATTTTTTCAAAAGCTGGTTCAAGGGCATACCTGAAGAAGTTACGTACAGTTTTCCTGCCTACAGGAATAACACAGTGATATTGCAGGATAGTGTGCTGGGGCTCTAACCCAATGTGGTTACTTGGGCCCTTGCATCACTCTGAGTCCCCACCTTCAGGGTTTCAATAACTGATTACATTTCATTGTAAAGATATTCTTATTTGAGCCTTTTGATTTTGAGTTTAATAAAGATATGGAGGTATGTTTTAGAGCTGGCAGCAAGGCCTGCACTGATGAAAATCTGGTTGTAGCTCCAGATCTACTCTCCTATGGTATGATAAGATGTGTTGGTTTTGTCAAAGCAGTCAGCTGGTCCACAACGATATCATTCAGCTGCAAAGCTGTTTACATCTGTTTTAGTTTACTGAGGTCCTTTACAAGCAGGCAATATGATGCGACCTTCCTGTGCACTGGGCATCCTCTTCAATAATTTCCCAGATTGGCATGCACTGATATGACATCTTTATGTTTAAGCCCCTGCCTTAAATTAAATGTAATAAATCTCTCTCTACAGTGTAGTCTACAGTCTGACAATCTAATTCCAATTTTATTAATACCTTGAAAATCGTCTTCAAAGAAAACAGGGGAATGTCTTAAAAATCGTGTATTCTTATATGTAAGTTAACAGTTTATCTGGGACATTTCTGCAGCTCCTTGACTCTTGGAGGGACATCTTTCTACCAACTATACTCACACTGATTCTTATGCACAGTTATGTACCTGCGGTTCTGAGTTTGAATGTTGTCTTGAGCGCTCAAAGGTGCAGATTTTCTCTTCACTCATCCTGTCAGTGTCAGCAATGACATAGTGCCGAGGTGTGTAAGCAGCAGAGAGGCTCTCCATTAGCCGAAGGATTTCTGAAGTGTGACCACCTACAAGACAAAGATGTATATGATAAACTATATAACAACACATAATAAGACACTCATAAACATGCACTTTGTACGATTTTAAGATATAATGTCCTTCAAGACTTCAACCCCAAGTCTGCACTGGCTCTGTCTTACAATCAGCTTGTAAATGATAGGATAAATAAAAAAGCTTCAGTGTCAAAATTTGATATTCATGAAATTGGTTTAATCATGATGGGCTAATCAGGATAATCTAATCAGGAATAAGAATTCAAACAAAAGACCTGCAAGTTATTGAAGGTAAAGTGAAACGTTCCCCCTACTCTACTTTCATATATTTATCTACATGAATGATAAATTGGATTAAATGAAACTATTTGTTAAATCAAATAAATATGGTTAAAAATAAACTGCAGCCTTGTTGATCTAAGATTCAGAATTGACTTTAGCAGTTATTCAATGATTTAATAGACCAACAATACAATCATCAATAATCATTGATCACAACACTGATTGATACCGATTTAAAGCAGTGGTTCTCAAGTCCAGTTCTCGAGGCCCACTGTCCTGCATGTTTTGGATGTTTCCCTGCTCCAACACACCTGATTCAAATGATCAGCTCGTTATTAAGCTCTGTAATGGCTTAATAACGAGCTGTTCATTTGAATCAGGTGTGTTGGAGCAGGGAAACATCCAAAACATGCAGGACAGTGGGCCTCCAGGACTGGACTTGAGAACCACTGCTTTAAAAGAATCTGTTAACAAAATGTGAGTCAAATGACTGGAAATGAAATGAACTTTTTTAAAAAATAGCTTTAGAAATGATAAATGGAAATTGTCGGAAAGCTTTAGAAAGACATAATTTAGCAGAGAAAGGAGGGTGGCATTAGCCAAAGAAAGTAAACCAGAAAAATACACTAAAATTCGGCATGTGGTGCTTTTGTCCAACAGACAGAAAATGAGAATAAGGTGATAAGACAACAACTTAGAAATCAGAAATGCCAGTATCAATAATGTGCATAAAATTTAAATTGATAAAAGTACCTCTGAAAACTCTTTCAGAATTTATTTCACTTTGAACCAGATATATCACATATACAGACAGTACAGGCCAAAAGTTTGGACACACCTTCTCATTCAATGTCTTTTCTTTATTTTTTTATATGACTATTTACATTGTAGATTATCACTGAAGGCATCAAAACTATGAATGAACACATGTAGAATTTTGTACTTAAAAAAAAGTGTGAAATAACTAAAACTCTAAAATATAAAACATGTTTTCAGTTATTTCACACTTTTTTCTTAAGCACATGATTCCACATGTGTTCATTCATAGTTTTGATGCCTTCACTGAGAATCTACAATTTAAATAGTAATGAGAATAACGAAAATTAATTGAATGAGAAGGTGTGTCCAAACTTTTGGCCTGTACTGTATACTAAAATTATATCAGTAGACTGGAGGGCAATAAATCACAAAGAGGTGACAGTCTTACTGGGAAATTTTATCAACTATTTGAAGAAAATATGTTTGACTTCTTGTTAGTATATGGTTGACATGAGGTTGTCGAAATGTGCAGACATCATCAACCATGTTAGACTCAACCCTAGATGATTGTCAGATTGGTTTCATGCAAGTCTGGCAAATTGTAAATTCTATTCATTAATTTTAGACTCCAGGAACTACAATTACATTACTAACATCTGCACCTTGTTAAATAGTTTTTGATACTGCAAAACGGTCAATTTTTAATTTATTACTCTTATTTGGTTGATTCTTTCTTGGAACAAAACAAACAGTATGTTAACTGCAGCTTTATTAAACAGATTCAGCATCTTATTCTCCATAATCAAATACAAAATTCATCAAATTTACGTCTATTGCGTGTTTAAACTGTACAGACCAGAAAAACAAAATAAAGTTCCTGTGATTACAAAGATGTCACTGATATTACCAGATCCAGCAACGACGAGAACAGAGACAGAGCCTGTGGTTCCAGGTTGATGTTTAGGTCCATTTTTCACAGTAATATACAGCCGGATAATCAAAAATAAAATTGTAAATAGAACAGAAAGTGTAAGTCCACAGAGGACTTCCATCACGACAACTCCGACAGACCAGTTCGGAAACGGTGCGTCCTCCTTATTCTTCTTCTGCTCATTTATCTTCTTCATGTCCTTTATTGCTGTTGACAACAGTATCATAGTGCAGCAGCGCCACCGAATGGACGGAGTGTGAAGCGAAAACACGTTAAGCCTAATGTTATGTTGTTTTTTAATGCTCTTTCCCCCCCAACCACAGAGATAAATTACAATTTCTCGCAAAAATCACATTAAGCACATCAGATGAAAGAAAAACTTTCAGTAAAAGAAAATCACAATGTATACGTCAGATTTCAAAGACAGTCGTGAGTCCTGCCACATTGAGAAATACTCAGATGACCCCGCTATTGTGGCATGTATCAGAAATGAACAAAAAGCTGAATACAGAGATCTGATAAGAGCCTTCAGTGACAGGAGTCACAAAAACTGCCTCCTCCTCAACACCTCAAAGACAAAATGATGGTCATAGACTTCTGTAGATCCAAACCCCCTTTTCAGCCAGTGAACACCTGTGGAGTGGACATCGAAGTGGTGACATCATATAAATACCTAGGTGTACATCTGGATAATAAGTTGGACTGGTCTAAGAATATAGACTTCATCTACAGAAAGGGGCAGAGCTGCCTCTTTTGCCTGAGAAGACTCCAATCAATAGACATCTGTAGTTAGATGCTGCAGATGTTTTATCAGTCTGTGGTGTCTACAGTGTTCTGTTCTACGCTGCAGTCTGCTGGGGAGGAAGCATCACACACAAAGATCCAAGACTTCTGAACAAACTGGTGACAAGGCCGGCTCTGTGGTTGGACTCAAGCTGAACTCAGTGGAGGATGTGGTGGAGAGATCTACACTGAGGAAGGTGGAGACTATTCTAAAGAACATGGATCACCCACTTCACAACACCTTGATGGACCAAAGGGCCAATGGTGGTGGACAGCTCCTCTCTCTTCGCTGCAGGACAGAAAGATTCAGAAGATCTTTTGTACCAACAGCCATCAGACTTTATAACTTTTGTGTAAATAGTAGATAACTGTTAGAGACATATTTTGTGAGACAACAGACAATTGAATTTCCCCTCGGGGATTAATAAAGTTATTCTTATTCTTATTGCAAGGTATTTGCAAAGACAAACAGACAGACTTGCACATGAATAAACACACAAATAAGTAAGTACAGCATTCCCTAAACACTACCACTTCATTCCTATAATTTAATCTTTTGCTATTTTCTGTCTCTGATCTCAAATCTTCAGACAATTCTTTCAACTTATGCAGGAGTTATCCAAGTGCCAGTAACAACTGTTTCAGATCCTAAATATCTTTCCAAACTAACTCTATAATTCTGATGTCACAAATCAATTTTCATTCCAGTTTCTATGACAGGGAGGTCATCTTCTGATTTGTCTCATTTGCTTTTAGAAATCAACTCCATTTTTTGGGTTAATCAGATTCAACCCCTCTCCTCCCCTCTTCCCTCCAGAACAAAGTTCAGCCTGCTCCCTTTAACCCAACCCTTCACCCTAACATACCCCTGTGGCTTTCCCATATCTCTTCCAACCAGAGCAATATGTAGGAGGTGCAGGTGATGCCATTTCTTTCTGAACTCCATTTTGGCCCCAGTCAGCATCCTTCTCTATGGACAAGATCACAGTAGCATGTTTCAGGGTCAGAAACCAGGAATACGGGCAAACTTTAGTCCCTTATTTTTGTGTAAATAATAAGTCGATAAAATGAAGGTTACTGTCAAAATAAATTCTTAAAAAGATATTGAAATAAAAAAAGTGATCAATAAAATTTGGCCCATAATTAAATATAAAAATCACAACATCCTCAGCAAAATATTGCAACCAAACTTAAGGCTTACACATAAAATAACATTATATATGGTGGATATTACTGAACAAAAACACATTTAAAAAAGCTGCAAAATTTTGCCCATGAAGGACATCTCTGTACATTTTCTGGATATCAAGGCTGTGAGACATAACCATGATCCTCAATACTGCAGGCTCTTATCCTAGCAAGATTTAAACTTTTGAACTGAGAGAAAATAACATGTTCGAGTTTATGGTCTAATATCCGATGTCTAAGTTTCAAACACAGACTCCCTGTCTTCATATCCTGTACACTTCAAACGTTTACATGTTGTTGAAAATTACATTATTCTGACAGAAACTAGACTTTTAAAAGTCATGAAAACACTTGAATCCACCCCAAATCTCACCAAATCAAATTTATCATATTTGAACCAACATACTTACTGTAGATAATGCAGTTCTCATTGAGACTGACAATGTGTTCTGTGCTCAAGATATTGCATTGTCTACAAAGCACAAGAATAACCTTTACAGTACTGTCGAAGTCTAAATCAAAATACCTGGAGTCCAGTAGAGAGACCAACAGAGATATCTGTTTTCAACTTGGAAAAGCCAGGTGGTCGAATCTGGATCTTTTCAGTCCACTCTTTTGTTTTACATATCAACTCAAACTATGAAGAAGTCTGTGCTGAATTCGGTTGCTGTAAAAGCAGCTGAACAGTGTCGCCCCCCTTCTCCACAAAAGCAGCATAGTGAAGCGCTGAATGCGGGCTTTGTGTTTGTACTCTAAAACATTTGAACCAGAGCTGACCTGTCATTGATAGAGAGGAACAGTCTGTGCAGAGTCTACATAAGGCAAATATTTTAAAAAAAGAAAAAAAAAGGAGGGGGGAGGCTTTTTTGTCTTCCATGCAGGATAAAAAACACTATTTTACTAGATTCTGCATTTATTATTGTAACAAAACTGTAAGTAAATCTCTTGATTTCATCATCATCATCATCATCATCATTATCATCATCATCTTCTTCTTTCCTGCCCACAGACACATACTTGTCCCATCTCATCTCTGTCTCCAGGGTTGAATGTCCTTGTCAGCAGTTACAAGATTTTTATGTCTTGAGCCCCATCAATAGGGGTTGAGTTTTTATGGCATTTCTCAACAATTTAATAAGAAATGACATGTGAAAGCAAGTTTATTTCACTGGCTACCATAAAAACAGCCAAGCTTACCTGGTGTAGTATCTAGAGAATGGCCAAAAGCACAGGTGGGTGAAATTCACAATTAAAACAAATGAGGAAAAAGAAACACATCCGAGTCATAAAAATATCAATATGCATAAAAAAACAAGAGAGTATGAAGACAATCAAGGTAGCACTAGCTAAAAACACAATAAGTGGGCAAAGGTGCAAGCACATTGATATCAAAAACACTTCATAATGGAAACTGTAAGAATGAGAAAAACATACATTAACATCTCACTCTCTTTCTCTCTCTTTCTCCGTCTCTCAGACTTTTAAGCGATGATGGATGATGTTGTCAGATGGGGAAAATTATGTGATGTATTAAAAACAAATAAAAATGTACTGTCATGTTCAATGTTCACTCAGCTGCTTTTGACAGTAACTGGAGACAAACAGTGTTGTGTAATGTCAGAATGCAATTACTTTGCCTTATTTTTCATTAATTAATTTGTCTATTTTAATTTCTATTTTTTAAAAACTGTTCGATAATTAGTGGACACAGTTTTGAGAGCCTTAGGTACTTTTATGTTTTAACATTCTTAAATAAAAAAAAACATTTCGTTCTTTTTTAGCAAAACAAAAATCTGAAATGCTTCAAATTTAAATATGCTATACAACTAATTTCTGATTTATTTACTAAATGTCTTAGGTATTCTATAACACGCTTCAAGCTTCATATCAACTAAAAATTATTTACATTTTATAGGTAAATGATCAGCTGAATTAAATGAATGCCAGGAGGCTTTGTAAACATGTAGGCTACATTTTTTTTTTTAAATTGATCTTAACTTAAGTCAAGTCACAAATATGATTTTTCTGTTTTAGTCCCCTTTAGCCTTATTATTCAACGTCAATAAAATTCATTTTTTTAATCAAACCTGCATGGTACTGCTGTTTAGGTCATTTTCGGTGACATGTTACCTCTATTTGCCTGTTTGGTAAAATTCTTTATTTTTTTCTTGTCTTTTTTTTTTTTTCGTTCAAAAACACATTTACTGGTCTGTTGAAATTGAAGTCCAATTCAGGAGGTTATTTTGACCCACCTGACTAAGAGTCTTCCATTAGAATAAGAGGGTAGTGTGCAGATGTCTGATGAAGGCTGTTATTTCCGATCTTCCCCGCTGAGCTTGAATGCAGCATGTGCTCAGACAGCGTGCTCAGTATAGCATCAGTACCAGGATGGGCAGCTAGCAGGTGGACTTCATTTCTGCATAGACAGCATCATATCCGTGAAGCTCGATGACAGGTGGGTAGCTCACCGTCACACTCTCGTTACTGACGACATGTGTGGATCGATGCATCTGTGTGTTTTTTGACATCAGCGTGCTGTGTCATGTCAGTTGTGTTGTGCTGAGCATGTCAGTGCAGAGGCGGTCTGACTGCAGCGCTACAGGTGTACACAGGCTGCCTATGCACACACTCGGCCGCGTCCTTCACAAGATCACCGCCTCTGCAGACGGAAGGTCATGAGAAGACGCGGGTTCGTTGGTGGATGGGTGTCCTCCAATCGGCCTTTGACGAAGTACTTCTGTGGCAAATGAAGGAGCATCATAATACCCCGTCATTTGGTGCTTTTGACTCAATAATCCCTGTTTATTTTTATGTTAAAAATTTATATTCCTATAAGATATTTGTCCAGATGACATGTGGCACTAGCTTTACAAGAAATGCTATTATAGGTGAAGACATTTGTCAAAAGATAATGTCAAATCATTTTTGGTTCATCTATGAGGCAGAATGCTGAGATAATTCATTTAAATAAATGAAGCCATGGTTTCTCTTATAATCCCCCAATGTGCCATTATTTTAATTTAATGTTCCTGTAATGAGTTAGGAAAGAGACTGAAATAAATAACAGTGCATCTGTATGATCTACAAAAGCAAGAGCCCGTCAGCAACAAGTCAGATTGATTATTTTTCACTGTATGGTACACTGGTAACTGACAGCATCCTGGTAAAGTCCTCTTCGTACATTCCCCAAGACTAAAATTTAGGTATATGTTTGAACGATGGAAGAAAAATGACAAAATGCAGGATAATGTCAGGAAACAGAAAAAATAGTCCCGCAGATCTCACCAAAATCAACACAAACTGCCCGTTTTTTTAAGCTCTGGGAAAGGGAGACCAGTCCAACTAATATCCCGCCCATCTAGGACTTGTGAACGTTCACTGTACAAGAGATTAACTAGTAAAGACTGGTTGTAATTTTCACTACATTGATTGTTTATTTCTCAGTCAACTTCTGTGTACCCTGCTCATCCAAATTTAATGTTTGGGCCACTGGGTGTGAGGTGGGTTTGAAAGGTGTTGGCTAAATAGTCCCTCAAAGGTGGGACAACAGCCCTGCAGGTGACATTAGGGCTACCTAAAATACGATACTTACAATTGCACAAGACACCCAGCACCAAGTTGTCTGCAACAAGTAAAAGGCCTTTTATATAATCTATTTCTGCCTTAATCTGTAAAATATTTGGGCAGTTGTCCTTTTGTACAGTATTTAGGATGTTAGACACAGTGATTGATGAGATCTGACCCAAAAACACAAAAGAAACTGGCAACCCCTTTTTGTTTTTTATGTTTCCTTGCAGAACAAACCAAGACCGGCTGATGCTGGTGATGCTGTGGCTGAGTGATAAATCCAAACAAATGTACCTCTGTCAGGCAGATGTTAGACATTTTTACAGACAGAAATATGAGCTGAAGACTTTTTATTCTCTATGTAATCACTCTGAAAACAGTTATTGGTGCTTTTATAATGTCTCTGTTCTTCCCACAGACCCATTTAGAGCGTAATAAGCAGAGCAACGCGGAAAAACAAGTCAAGATGGACAACATATCTATGACCGATGGCAGCAGGAGCCCTCTGTTCCTCACAACCTCCTCCAAACACCTCAAGAGCTGCTTTTTATCCAATGGTATGAAAAATGGAATTGGAGCAGGAGACCGTTTGTCAGCCCAGCCTGCACAGCCTACAGTGGCAATCCTCGGCTCAGGTGACTTCTCCAAGTGCCTGACCATACGTCTACTGCGTTGTGGCTTCCACGTGGTGGTTGGTAGTCGCCATCCCAAGCTGGCGGCTCAGTCCTTTCCTCACGTGGTTGATGTGACGCACCATGAAGATGCTGTAGGGAAGGCCAGCATTGTGTTCCTGGCCATTCGCCGCGAGCACTACTCTGCCCTGTGGGACATAAAGCATTTACTAGAAGGTATAAAGGGCGCACATTCACACTGCAAACACAAATTGTGGGGAAAACAGGTTATTTAAAACATTACTTTAAGAAGTGGTGGCAAACCGAGCAGTCTTTCTTCAGTTGATTTATGATTCACTTTATACTGTAAGAGACCAGTCTAACTTGAGCCATAATAGTGAGCAACCAGGGTTTTTTGTTTTTCATATCATAAGTTTTGTGCTGTTTCAGCTTCATCGTGTCATTATTAAGTAGGTGGTTATTTTTATCTTTGTGTATTTTGTAATTGTGTAATGAAGTATAAAATTCAAGTTTTGAAATTATATTCCTTTGTCATTTTGACCTGCAGGCAAGATCCTTGTTGATGTGAGTAACAACAGAAGGATGAACCAGTATCCGGAGTCTAATGCTGAGTACCTGGCCTCGTTGTTACCAGACTCCGTTGTGGTTAAAGGCTTCAATGTCATTTCTTCCTGGGCCATGCAGCAGAGCTGTCCCAAAGATGCCAGCACACAGGTAGGCTACAACCAAATGTCCTATACATCACTACATGATCAGTCAGTAACTGATTTATGTTTGATATGCTGCCATTATAGATGGAAAAATATGTCTGTATTCAGAAAGGATGATGGTTAGATTAGTTTTATGTGGACCTTTGCTGATAATGATGATTATTTAAAAATGCCATTCATAGACCGACTGATTAATTGGTCTTTCTCTACTCTTGATTAGGGCTGTCCCGATATGATATTGATATCTAATATAGGTCAGATATCAACAAAAAAATCAAATATTGGATTATATCGGGCTGCATCTAAAATCTCCAATATCAGCACTCCGATACAAGCAGTCCATTCCAGACTCTGCTCCAGCACCCATATCTAGCAGCACCCAGATCCAGCATGTAGGGTCCACATGATCAATCAATCAATCAAATTTTATTTACATAGTGCCAATTCACAACAGTTGTCATCCCAAGACGCTTTCCAAAGAAAATGAGCAGGTCTAGACCATGCTCATTGTTTGATGAATCATCAAGACCCAACCATAAGAGGGGACAGATTAAACCCATCTCATCTAACATGAGTGACAGTGGCGAGGAACAACTTCCTTTTAACAGGCAGAAACCTTGGGGAGGACCAGACTCATGCTAGACAGCCACCAAGCTGCTGCTGGGTTGGGGAGGAATACAGGGAGATAGGGGGAGGGCAGGGGGAGAGAAAGAGAACAAGGGTGAGAGAGAGAGACAGGGGACAGCAGCAACATTATCACAACAACAGTGTGTACTAAGGTAGTAACAAAGTACTGTGGAGTAGGAGTGATGTCGGCCCTGTGGCAGTATTTTTCATTTAAGTCTGAGAAAGACATTGCAGCTGAGTTTAAAACTTCTCATGCACAAGTTTCAATATCGGTATTGGACGGGCTATAATATCGGTATCGTATTGGAGGTAAAAAGTTATATCGGGACACCCCTACTCTTGATGCTTTCAGACAACCTCTCAGTTTGTGCCTCTAAAATCCAGGCACAAAATATGAAAGGGGAATTTGATGTATACTCAAAGTAAGTGGTTCCCAACCTTGGGTCTGGGTCCCCCTGAGGGATGTGCCAGAAGTCTCATGGGGACTATAGATTTGTGCAGATTTATTAAGATTGTGACAGCTTACTATTTTCACTTCTGTGTAAATAAAACTGAGATGATACATTTTTGCTTCACTTCTTTAAGTAAGCAGATTAAAAATTTTTGTTTTTTACAGCAATGAATCATTTATTTTCTGTTAGGGTCCTGGGGGGATACAATTTTTCCCAGATATAAGTAGAGAATTGGGAACCACTGCTTTAAGTCATTTGTCTTCCCATCCTATCCTCTTTACATGTGCTCTTACCCGCTCTTAACTCTCACCAATCCTCCTCTCTGTGATTCTGCTGTTATGCAGGTGTTTATCTGCAGTGACTCACTGAAGGCGAGACAGCAGATTATGGAGCTAGCCCGCCAGCTCCGCTTCCAGCCGGTTGATATGGGTGCCCTGTCTTCTTCCTGGGACATCGAGGCCATGCCAATACAGTTATTTCCAAGCTGGAAGGGTCCAGTCCTCGCCGCCGTGGCCCTATCTATCTTCTTTTTCGCCTACTCTTTTGTACGAGATATCATCCACCCTTACGTAAAACACAAGCAGAGTGACTTCTATAAGATACCCATGGAGATGGTGAATCGAACACTTCCCACTGTTGCCATCACTCTCTTGGCCCTCGTGTACCTGGCAGGCCAGTTGGCTGCTGCCCACCAGCTTTACTACGGTACGAAGTACAGGCATTTTCCACACTGGCTAGAAGGCTGGCTGCAGAGTCGAAAACAGCTGGGCCTCCTCAGCTTCTTTCTCGCTGCTGTTCATGTTCTCTACAGTGTCTGTCTGCCTATGAGGAGGTCTGAGAGATACCTGCTACTAAATACAGCGTACCAACAGGTAAGTACTGATCATGATGAAAAGTTTGACCCTAGGCGATAATCTGTCACTAAAATACAGACTAAAACCTCTGATTAGACCAATTCTTTAAGGTTTTCACTGATCAAGAGGTCTAGGTTTTGTATAGTTGTGCTTTATTTCTGTATTTTGGGGTTGGGAACCTTTTTTTGCAATAGTGTGGTGCACATTATATTTTAAAGATCTTTTACCTGTAAAATTACACACATTATTTTGTCACTCCCACAAGGCACCAGGGGTGTTACTATTTAGGATGAGGCTTTTGCCCCTCTACTAATTTGATTGGCCAACCCAAAATCCCAAACAGTGATTGTAGGGTGACCATACATCCTCTTTTACCCGGGCATGTCCTCTTTTTTGGGGGACTGTCTGGTCTTGTCTAGGGGAGTTTCTAAAATCCTTCAAATGTCCGTGGTTTTGTATGAAAGTTTTGAGTTTGTGTTGCGTGGACTTACTGAGTTAGAAGCGCGTAAAAAACACTCGAGCCGACCCAAAACACTCTTAAAATTTACTACGCGCAACTCAGTAACTCCGCCCCCGCGTAGTCGTGTCCTCTTTTTGGGGATTCAGAATATGGTCACCCTCGTGATTGGCTAACTGTTAGAGGCTGTTCTTAAGTTCAGCAAACTTGTAGACTGTGTTGTGACAGACTGCTTTCCTTTAATTTCAATGTGGCACATTTTCCTTTTGCAACTTTTATAACATCTCAGAATCCCTTTTATTCGCAGGTTCATGCAAATTTGGAAAATTCTTGGAATGAGGAGGAGGTATGGAGGGTGGAGATGTACGTTTCCTTTGGGATTATGAGTCTTGGGCTCCTGTCACTTTTGGCCATCACCTCCATTCCCTCTGTCCACAGTACGCTCAACTGGAGAGAGTTTAGCTTCATACAGGTACGCCATCTTTAGAGCAGAGGTTGATCAGGTCTGACTCTGCATGGATACACAGAATCTGTGATGTTCTCAGCTTGTACTGAGTCTTTCTGTCTTTGCTTTAGTCTACTCTAGGTTACATCGCTCTACTCATTGCGGTCTTCCATGGCCTGCTGTTTGGCTGGAAGCGAGCATTTGAAGAAGAGGCCTACCGTTTCTACCTGCCCCCCTGCTTTGTGGTGGCGCTTGCCCTGCCAGTGTGTGTCATTCTGGGGAAGGTGCTGATGCTGTTACCCTGTGTGGCACGCAAGCTCCACCAGATCCGCAGGGGTCTAGACAGCGGTCAGTATCGCTGCAAGCGCCTGGAGTCGGCAGGCTCAGCTGTCCAGATTTCCCCTCAAAGGGTTACCATCATGTGAGTTGTGTAGCGCACAGCTGTCTGCCCCCAAAACAGTGTTTACTGCCACAGTGAGCAGTAGTGAATCGAATAAATGGCACATTAAACTTTCAGACAGTGGACTGCTTTAGGTGACCTGTGATTTAAGTAGCTGTTAGCTGTTAATACGCACAGTTTTGTTTCGGTTGACTATAGAGTAAAACTGAATATTTGTCCCTCTACAGTCCTCTCCATGCTCCTAGTGTATTGCTATAATGTCAGAAATACTTTGTGCCTGTTGTCTTGTTCTGGCGGATACTACTTGAGAATTCTAAGTGTTCGACGTTGTTGTAAAACCGAGCTACGTTGACTAGTTTAACTCGGTCAAGGAAAACAATTCAATAATGTGTCTGTCGCTCTGGAGGAGATTTGTTAAGGTCAGCTTTATTTCACAGATGGATACCCTGACTTCATTTATCTACTTTTTGGTTGAGACTACAAGCAATACACCTTTTTTTAATTTTTGTCTTCTTTTTGGCTCTCATGAATCATGGGTAAACTTTTTAATATTGTTTGTCTCTCATGATTTTGCATTTTTACAACTTTTTATTACATTCCTTAGCCTATTTTAACGAATAAGAAGATATATCCTAATGACAGTAATGGCAGTAATTGTGATTATGTGTTTCAGAAAGCTTCATATACTTTAATGGAGCAACTGCACTTTTACTCCAGGAAGCATTAGCCCTTTTGCACACACATCGCACATATGGCTGCTATGCTAAGTGTCGGGTTACCGAAGGACTTTGACATATAGGCTAAGGGAGCCAGGATGGGACCATCAAACCTACTTTTTTAGATGTGCTGCAATATCATTTCTCATGCCATGAATCTGCCATAAAAGTATCATACCGACAGATTTGTATTGTTTTGTATCCAGGCAATAATTCTTTGCTGACAGTGAAAATAAGCTGCTGTTAAAGCTGTCACATTCAAAGACTTACTGAAGAAAAATCTGTCACATCAGTTCACCTTTTTCATTTTCATTGTATTATCTATATGTGCTGGGTTTTACAGGGTCTCAAAGTGGGCTGATCTGAGTCTTAACTGATTGATTTTTGATGCCATAAATTTCACTGATGAATGACTATCCCGCCATGAACCCACAAAACACATTTCCCTTTCACTTACCCTGACAGGAAATGAAACAGTAACAGGAAATGCGAACACATGGGATGTTTACTTTAAAGGTTCGTCGAATCATTTAAGTCTCTGTGGCTTGTTTCACGAGCTGTGCAGAAGTGTATTAAAAGCAATGGTCTCTGGTTAAAAAAAAACACTCTTTTTAGTTTTACTGCTTTACATCTCTAGATGAATCCACATTTGACACAACTTAAGTGAATAAAAACAAAACACTGAGCTTATCTGATAATTTTGTTTTGTTGAGAAAATCCTGTACGTATATTGTGTCCCACTAGACTGTCAAATGTGCTGCGTATTTCTGAGACCAACATTAAATCTGGAGTCAAATAAGTCACTGTTTACAAGTTGTCTTTAAAGCAACAGCGACCTCTGCTGCTGACTTCATCTGCTTACTTGTGGTTTGATGTTTGTGAAGCAGTTTATGTTGTATTGATTGATGGCATACAATTTAGTTTTAGTGACAAAGTCTGAGAGCAACTTTGGTCATATTTAATTTAAACTGCTCTCTACTGACTTGCTTTTTGAAAAAAATTCTCAAAGAAAAAGTGTTGACCAGACAATAATATGTGAAAACAAGTAAAAATAAAAAAAAACAAGCATGTCAAGTAAAAACTGATTTTAATGAAAATCCATCACAGTTAAACCTCAGTACAATTTCATTTAAAAAGCAATAAAGTGAGTTCCAACTCTGACATTTAAAGTCTATTAATAAATGGGATGACTCAACAAATAAAAGGTTTACTTATCTTTAAAACTAAAAAACTTCACTTCTTGCACTGTTAGGACATAGAGGATTGTGCACCATAATCCCTCCATGTGGCATTTAAATCAATTATTCCTTGTTGGAACAATAAAATCCAGCACTGCTTTAAAAATCTATAACATGCCATTGCTTAATCATTTGTAGGCACTTAACTATAATCAGTTTTATGTGAATTAAATACATCTATCAGACTGAGAAGGCACTTTCTTTTTACTTATATAAGAAAATGGGATTCTGCACACACCCTGTATCAAAAACACATACATCCAAGGACCAAATAATGAGTTAATTTACTTAATTTGACAATATTCTGCACTAAATATAAAATAAATTCATACTTGGGAGCGAAGCTGCTCCAGGTGAGGTAACAACTCATGTGCAGTGGGTCTACAGCTGACATCCCTGCTCCAGCACCGCTCCACAAGAGTTTTACACCTCTGCCCCAGTTTGGACTGAAATACCGAGTTTATGTGCAGAGACGGGCGCAGATTGTGCGCCACAACCGCGTACAGCACGTGCTGCCTCTCGCCAGTGTAAGGCTGTTCCCTTGAGATCAGCTGCCACATGGTGATCCCGAAGGAGTAAATATCTGCTTTAGGAGAGACCCCCTCACCTCTCAGCAGCTCCGGGGCTCTGTGTGTGTACGTGCCGCCAACGTGGCTCAGATAAGGGCTGATAGGGCTGGCTTCACAACCATGGTCCAGTTTTAAAGAGCAGCCAAAATCGGCAATTTTGCAGACGTCTTCACTTGAAACTAAAATGTTTGCTGGTTTGATGTCGAGATGCACAACGTTGTGGGAGTGAAGGAACCGCAAGCCATGCGCAATGTCCTCGGAGTACCTGAGCCACCGGTCCTCTTCCAGCGGCGCAGCACTCCCGTATATGATCTGTTGTAGGTTTTCTCTCCCCACAAACTCCATCAGTACCGTACCAATGCTGGACTCATCTCCAAAGTCCTCCGGTACACAGGTGGTCGCAGCGATGACCCGAACGATGTTCCTGTGCCGCAGGTGTGCTGCGTTCAGCTCGGCCCAGAAGCTCTGCCGGGACGCCAGCTTGTTCTTCGTGCACTTCTTGACTTTCTTAAGCGCAACAGTCTCTCCAAAGTACGCCGCTCTGTAGACGGAGCCGAACCCTCCGGAACCAACAGGCTGCACGGAGCGTAACTCCTTCCAGTTGATCACAGAGGACCACAGCCGGCTTGTGGTTGCTCCGTGGAACCGCCGCACTGGGACTTGTAACGTGGAGCTGTGGGAGTGTTTGGTGAGCGGACTGCTGCAGATGCCCATATCAAGAGAGGGGAAGATGTCTTTGGGCAGCAGACGGGTGACAGGGATCGGAGAAGGCATTGTGCGGTTTGTGTCACGCACATGTGTGAAACCTGCTGCTGAATGAGCAGCTTCTCCACAGCCTGCAAGCTTTTCAGCACAACCGTATACAAACAAATACGCACACTCACACACAGCCGGCCACACCGCCGCTCAGTGTCTGGAGTATGAAGTGCTCTCTGATATGGTTCATCGGGTTCACCACCATTGTTTAACCATGTAGGCCGACCCTATACAGCAGAGGAGGAGGAGGGGGAGACTGGGGGACTCTCTCTGTTTTCTCTGTCGACATACAGAGACAGAGAGAAAGTGAAGGTAAAACTACTGCGCTATTAATGTATTGAAGTGAAAATTAAAAGTACTTTATTTAAAATCAGTCAAAAGTACTGAGTGCTGAGCATCTAAGGTTAACCAAGAGTAGACACTGAGTGGTCAAAAAGTGCTTAGTTTTAAAAGTTATACTAATAATGAAAAGAAAGAGGATAAGCTGTTCAAGATGAGTTGATTTCAAATCTTATAAGGGTATTTCTTGTTGTTTTTACATGTGTTTGTGCTTTTCTCCTCTGCTATGTTACTTGCAAACTTGCAGTCATCCAGTCAATGAAAAGCTGAATCAAACAGTAGTGGAGAGGGGAGTAAGATGAGCCATTTTTCATATTGCGGATCACTACATCAAGGCAATCATAGTTGTGTCTCTAACTAGTGTATCTGCATATATTTCAAACCAACAGAATGAGTGTAAACATATCTGTGTCACATTCATGTGTATTTTTATCTATTATACACCATTTAACAAGTACAATAATTCTTATTATTGTATACAACAGTGAAAAATCTGTTTTGTAAAAAGCCATTTTTACATGAGAATGTCTTAAAGTGATTCAAAACATTCACAGCTGTATTTTCCAAAAGAGAAAGTAACACATTTCAACAATCTGAACTGAAACTCTGATCCTCTCATCAGACTCCTTTACTTTCTCAGTTGGACCACTGGCTCAACTTACCCCTGAACTACTATTATGACTTTTTTTGTCCTCTAAGCCAGTGGTTCTCAAATCCAGTCCTCGAGGCCCACTGTCCTGCATGTTATATTATACTTATATTTTGGATGTTTCCCTGCTCCAACACACCTGATTCAAATGATTAGCTCGTTATTAAGCCATTACAGAGCTTGATAACGAGCTGATCATTTGAATCAGGTGTGTTGGAGCAGGGAAACATCCAAAACATGCAGGACAGGGGGGGAGGCTCGAGGACTGGACTTGAGAACCACTGCTCTAAGCAAAAATAGTGGACTTTTATGTTAGGTTTTTGACCTCATGTTGTAGCTCATAGATACCACAATTGATGTATAAAACAAATTTAATATGATTTTTTTTGGTCTGAACAGAATTCTAATAAAACTACTAAATTCACTTTCAAGAGTGAAAAATGTTTTTTTTTTTGGAAAAAAATGTCTAACCCCTTTACCCATGTGCTTCTAACCTTCACAGACTCCATGAATTGATTTCTTTTACCATTTCCAAGTAACAGGGGGTGGCTCAACTAACCCCGCTCTCCCCTACCTGCCATGCTGCTTTTACCACTTTAACATTTCTGTTAAATTTCATAGACGGGAGTTCAGGCTCACAGTTTAGTGACACATTTCAGGAATGACATATCAGACACAAGATTGAATCCTTCTTATGTTTATTGAGCTTTCATTACATTGTGTAAAAACACTGGAGTTAATGAATGCAGCTCTTCTCTCTCATAGCAGCAAGGTTTGTAAGTCATATCAGGTTATTCTGCCAGACAATAAATAATCTGCCTCTTTGGATGATGTCAATGTCTAAAAAACAACTGATAAAGGCTGCAGCATTCATTTTATTTTACACAACCAATAAACATATACATATATATTTACCTGTATATATCTATATGTTTATTTGAATAACTTTGCCTATATTTAACAAATACACCAGTAGTTTATAAAATAGATCTGAAGTAAAATATTGAGGATTAGCAATGAGTACATCCTTGTAACAGAATGGCATTGTTGAAATGCAAAATTAAAAAAAAAAAAAAACATGGCTGGAATGCAGTTTTTGTCTCTGAACTTCCTCAGCTCATTCTTAATAATAATGTCACTTAGAGTCATGCTTTTCAGCGCCAGCAAGGATGTCTCCATCTCTACTCAGAGCTATCTCCCACAATGACTCCCTTTCTCAATATCACAGCACACAGGAGGGATAGGTGGGGGCATGTGATATTATAGGCAAGTCTGTAAAAAGACAACAAAAAGTCACAGTACAATAAAAATATATGTAGCTATATAGCACAACCAGGCACACGTAGGCCAACAGTTCAGCTAAAATGGATACTTTGTACAAACGATACACTTAAGAACTTGAAAAGAGGTCTGTAGCACCTTAAGGAGCTTTAGAAGTATGTTAGCAGCTTGATCCAATACCAAAATATATTGCAGTATTGCAGTGTTTCTTACATACACATTCAATAAAGTTCACTGGTACCACTGAAGCTTATAAAGAAGTTTGACATGAATTGCTAAATGTCTGTGCCTCTCACTGAAGAGCATCTCATGGTGAGACATTCAGTTTGTTTTTGTTTTTTTCCTATTTCTTTCTCCAGGACAGCTCAGGTTGGTTTCAGGATCATTTACTTGAACTAATCCCAAATCTGGATTCCTTCTTCCAATAGTAGGTTTTCAGTTCGTCATATTAATCCTCCTCACATCAAGCTCCTAAAACAGTCCAAATGGGTTATGCATGAAGTTAAAACTATGATTAGCTGATTCAAAAATTTGTGTTTTTAAAAACAGGTTCTTATTTAATTCCCCTTGGAAATCACTTAACTCTTTTTTTTTCAAATGAAGATAGAGGACAGATCCAGGAACAGCTGAACCTCAACTGTATTTGCTTTTTTCGTCAACTAGTCATTGAATGACAAGGTGACATAACTAAGTGCTTCGCAGCTGTCTACTTAAGCTTCAATATTGCTTGTGCTCTCACCTAGATCGGCATATGAATACTCAAAAAGACCGTCTTACAAACTAGGCACAAAAACAAATCAGTGTTTAAGTTACATTATTTTGTTAAAAGACCCCTCAATGAGATACACAGAACACTTGTGCAAGTAAAGCAAAAAAAAAAAAAAAAAAAAAGACACTTTGATAGGAAAAACACTGTCAAAACTGTACCTGTAAAAATAAAACATTTATATTGTATTTACATGTTATTGTTCTCTAAAAAGAGGTAAATATATAATCTATACATTTGTAATAGAACTTTTAAACAAAAGGTATTGAAGGAAATAAAGGCAATTAGATTTACAAAAAAGTGCTATAATTACAAAAATAGCGACTTGCTAACACCTCTTGTAAAAACAACAAACCTTCAAAAAAAAAAAAAAAAAAGGAAAATAGCAAACTTCTATAAATGCTTTGACACATTAGGCATTCAACTCTATATTTCACGCAAACAAGAGCAACTTTATCACCAGTCATGTCTTATCCTGTCATTCAGGGGGGAACTTAACACTTCTGGCTCATCATCGTTTCTGAATCTCAGAGAGCAAAACCAACGATGAGGGTGTGAGGTAAATCATAACACTATCGGGTTATAAATGCATCAAATCATTCGTAGAGCTGATTCATCATTGTTATGCTGATAGGAAAAAGGAGACATGTGCAGTCCATTGTCTTCAGAGAGTATAAAAAGGAGATGAAATGTGTCAAACCACTTTTAAATGTTCGTTTTTTTTTAGCTGCTGTCGGTCAGATTGGTTGATTTATACGTCAACTCCTATTGTGTGATTGTGTTTTTTCATTGATTTAAACCAGAGGGTCAAAAAGACAGGTGGCACAAGGGGGGATTATTAGCTCTGCTCATTGTTAACTTGACTTCAGTCATAGGCCCAAAGCGAGCAACAGCTACACACACAGGAACAAAAATAGCACACCCAAGTACATGTAAAGATGGTTACATTTGTGGCCTGAAAGCACCGTGTTACGCTGTATTACACTACACTCTAAGCAAGCTTCACTAAAATGTGTATGTTCAACCCTATCAGAAGAGGTAACGGCAGTTGCTAGGAAAATGTGAAAGCAATGAATCAGTGCTAACTAAAGTTAACTATAACATTATGCTCAGTTTGAAGTGAAAGGTAAAACTGTACTTGCTCTTTAAAGGTGTGTCAAGTCAAAGGTTCAAACTCAAGACTCCAAGTTTTAAAAAGAGGATGTTTTTGTGCAGTCATGTACCATCAGAGAAGCTGAGATAGTTCACAGAATTTAGGGGACTCTTTGTGACATTTACTGTTAGTATGTTACTCTAGTGGTTATCATGTTTTTTTTCTAAGTGCTGGTTTTCATTTTTAAATTTCCCTCTTCGATTTAGACAAACACAAACAGCCCATGACTCCAACACTACTTCATTGGCAGTAAACGCTCTGTTGGGTGTAGTTACTGCAATAACTATGATTAACCCTTTTACACATCACATATGACACAAACTTCAGAGATGCATCCCTGTCGATGACTTTGTCAAGGGTAGAAGCAGTGACTCCAAAAATATCATCTCAAGACTATGATCATCTCAATGTTGTATTTCTTCTTAATCATAGACATAAACTCTGACAAACTAACATTTCACTCCCTTCTGTTAGCATCTATCCATCTTAAATGTTTTGGTTTCTAAGCCAAGGTTTTGACTTTTCCTACACAATGAAGGTAAATTGAGGAGCCTAAAACATGCAACATTCAGTGATCGATTTAGATTGATTCAAGCGAAAAGGTCCACTGTCTTCGTGTCACTACTGTTACCCCTTCTTATCTGTATTACTTGAGGCAATCTTGCAGCGACAGAAACTAATATATCCAGAGCTCACTCATAGTCTGAAATATTTGTTTCAGAAGCTAAAAACCAAATTATTTTTCCTCCAAATCATTTTTTCAGTTCTGTCAAGTTTAAATCAACTTTTTTTTAGGTCTTCCATGGAAACATTTTAAGTATAGAAAGCAGCCCTTTTAGATCATAAAAGTGCACTGTTACAGGAAACACACAAACATACAAGGGCAAGATTTGTACCCATCTTCATGATGAAGTCACTCTGGCCTATTGTGCTTGTTTATCTATTTTGAATGTATCTCAGATTATTTTAGAAAAAGGGAATAAGCAGCACAGACAAAGAATTAGTAGAAGCAGAGGAGGATGTGAGAACTTAAAGTCTTATACTAATATTAAGTGTAATGTATGTGGTCAAGCACTTTCAAATGCCAAAGGGGGTCTTGCTACATGTAGTCCTATATCACAACCCATTCTGGCACAAATCCTCTGTTGTCCTCATATAGTCCTTAAAGGCATGTAAGGACTGAGTACAAGCAGATGTTACAGCTGAATGGGACTGTCTGTTATGTTGAACAGAAGTGTAAATAATGGGGCATCGCTTGACATAGTGGTTTATGTGGATTTCCCATATAAAGAGGCTATAATCTTCACTGCACTCTGATTCATGATCCTTTCTTGTATGTCATTCCCATCACTTCCTGTCTCTCTTCAGCTGGTCTAATGGAAAAAAGGGAAAAAAAATGTCCAAAAACTTCACTTAAAAATGTAGCTGTGGTAATGTTTGTGGACTGATTTCCTAATAAAATCTATTGACAAAAAAGGAGAATATATTTTATAACAAAACAAAATACATGAAAGCATGCTCTCACTTCACCCAATGCTGATGTTTTAAACTCTCTCACTTTCTATTCAACACTTAAGGCGACTGAAGGTGGTAAAAGTTGGGAAAAAATCAGGGTTACACTTGTTTGAGGCAAACGTGGTAACAAGAAAATGATAAAATCTATGATCTATGGTAGATGGGTGTGCTGCAGGTGATTCCCACGCCGTTCAATACACTACTCTCAACACTGACACTGAGAAGAAAATGTAAGTGAGAAGGAAAAACACAATTCTTATCCCAATCTCAGTGCAGTTTCTTTCTCCTCCGTTGTATAAAAGTTAAGGCAGAAGGCCTCGAGGTAGACATCACAGAACTTCTGCGTATCAAACCAAAACTGTCTGCATCAGCTGCTAAGGTACTTCTACTATGAGCGACTACAAAAATGAGTTACTGTGATTTATCAGCGACAAATCAGATGTTGAGTCATAACAAAACACTGAATTATAATTGAAGACCTTTACAGTCCTCACTATGTAGGAATACAAAGACCGTTGAGGTTAAGCGTACATCGTAAGGCTAATCAATGAATTTTGTAATCATGGGAAGTTTGCTTTTAAACTCAGCTCAGTTCCAGCACACTTTACATTCGTACAGTTTCGCACATTTGCATCTGCAGTATTTAAAAGCACCCTGATACTATCGTCTATGTCATAGCAGCTTTCATTGAACAGTTAATGTCTTGGTAAAGGGAACTAGCTTCACGTAAGAAGACGACAATGTTGACTTTGTTCGAATTTTAGCAGATTTCAATCTTCGGATTTCAATCAAAGTTGAAGAAAGTGAAAAAACTCTTGTTAAATTCTTTCTGATTAAATCTTTTTTTTTTTTTGCGTCATTGACTTTCAGGACACTGTCATATTTCAATTTCATATCTGTGGTTCTCAAGGCACTGAATAGCTTTCAGTATTAGATGCTTTAAATGATTGTATTCATAAAGAGGCTTTAACTTGTGATTATCATTTTTACGGGTTGTACCATTTTTGTTTTATCGAGGGGAGCGCAATTTTTCAGTCAATTAAATGATGCAACAGAGGAAAAACTAAAAAGTTTATCCACTTGAAGAAATTTATCCTTTAGGGGCTTAAAAGTAGTATGACTATTGAAGATATCTCAATAGTTTAGCAAGAGAGCGGAGTGGGGTTTGTTTCTAATAGTAAAATTTAGTCACAATCATAAAACATTTAAGTCCTGCTGCTAAAAAAATGTGCTAATACGCATACAGGAAAGAAATGGTGGCACTTGTAACACAATGTGAATGAGTGTGCATTTTCCAGGTCAAACTTCCTTCATTCTAGATCTAGAGCAAGTGCTTACGTATTTATAAGGTCCTCAAAAGTTTCAAAATAAGGCACATGATGATTTCAATTAGAGGGATGTAAAGCAGCCAAGAAACTAATAAGTTCTCACTCTTACATTGAAATAACTCCACTGACTTATCTTTCTAGGATCCTTTCAGTGAGGGTCTGTTTATCCAGGTCCTAACTCTTAAAATAACATCTGTGTTTGTGAGTGTATGTGTGTTAGTGAGTGTGTGTGTGAGTGTGTCCTTGGTTCAGGGTTATGAAGGATTACTGCGAAACTCTAAAAGAAGACTTATTTTAGCTTGTATGATTATGTCACCACTGTTGGAGAATTTGTATTAAACTGGACCAGGAAATCCTCCTGCTACAAAAATAAAATCTAAAACTGTACAAATATTGCTCAGCGGTTCCTTCTTACTGCCTTGCCTCCGACAATGTGAATGCACTCCTGCTTTAATTTGATTCATGAATAGGACCACATTAATGAATTTGTGTGCTTCTATTAATTTAGCTTTGTGTAAATTCCTCTATGTGATGTTTGAGGTTTTCTGAAGCTAAAAAAAAAGTCTTGCTGTATTGCCCACTGCAAAGAAATTGATTAAATTAATTAGCTGCCTGAAAAAAATGTACTAGCTGATCATCTGTCAAGTTTAGGTAACAGTCTCCGACTATCTGTAGTATAGAAAAGTAATTTGTCGCATAGAGCAGTTGAGTGGAGTACTTGGGGGATTTGATATTAATGGGCAGAAACATCCAGAACTATGATTGGTCCCTACAACAAATATGAGGGCATCATTTCAAAGCTCTAATGCAAAGACTAATGTTCAAACTGAGGTCATACTTATTAATATAATGAGTGAGGCTGTTTTCATATGCTGCATTCCAGTTGTACTCAGAAGTCGGAAATTCATCTGTAACGCCCCCCTGAAGTCGGATATCCAACTTGGAAAGTCGAACGATCCTCACCAACCCCGACTTGATGACAACGTCATAATCCAAGATGGCAGCATGTATTATTTCTTAGCACTTCTGTTTTGTTTTTGTGAAATTCAATCAGTGGTATATGTTGTGCTGCCCAACGTCTAACTGTGAATGCAGTGAGTTAAATACTGTGTTATGCGTTGTTTACAACTGGTATCGCTAACAACGACAACTAATAACCTCTGACAACAGCTAAGGACAGCTGACAATTGTAAAAAAAAAACAGCTAATAACAGGTAACTGTAGGCGTCCATTTTGGTTTTCCGACTTGTTAACTGGAATGCTGTCAACTCGGGTGTAACTTCATTCCCAGTTCCGACATCCGACTTCTGAGGTAGCTGGAATGCAGCAATACTGTTGGGGTTTTTACCCCATTACTGTGTTTACGTCATATTTTTACATTTCTACTGCACAGAAATGATCAAGGCGAGCTTTGCTGACCTTTGCGAATCCATGCATTAGCTGAATTTTTCTGCTTGTGCTAAGATTAAAAGAAAGTCTTTGAAAAATCTTTCACTGATGATCAGAAGAGATTACAATGTACTTCCCATGCAAACTGCAAGGATCACAAATAGATGTTATCCTGTTTTATGAACATGTTTTGAGGACATAGCGGTGGAGGAGATTTGCGCATCAGTCCAAAGCTTGACGGGTGTAAAAAAAACTAACAATTATCCTGACAGGAAAATGTTGTCACTGTGTGCCCTGTGTGTGTGTTTTACTGTCAGTGCTAACCATCTGCTGTATGTGTGTCTGCTTATGTTGCCATAAATGAACAAAAATGCTTCAATGTTAAAACTTGTGTCGTCACTGGCATCCTGTTTCAGTGTTTGCTGGTGTGTTTGTGAAGCTCAGCATATTTTTGTTGTATGTTGTCTCTGTGTATGCATGAGTGTTTGTGTGCCATGTGCAGTACATACTGAATCACTGAAAAGCTTGATGGAAGCGGGGCAGTGTGGTAGGTGTGTTCAGATTTGATATGAACGAGGATGGGAGTCCTTGAAGTGAACCCTCTGCAGTTTCAGGGCCTTCAAGGGGCTGGGGTGGTAACTGAACCAGGGGCGCCGATTCATCAGTGGGTGGATAGGCAACCCCTTGCCCTGCTGCTTGGCTGTATGGGGGCCCATTGAGGGGCAAGAAGTTAAAAAGCTGTGAGAAGTCCATCAGAGACGAGGATGAAGTCAGCGAGTCCCCTGCAGTGGCTGCTGCCACTGGAGTGGATATTTTGGACAGGGATACTTCCTGGCTCGCTTCCTCTAGAACTCCTGCTTGAGTCTCTAACTCAAGTTTGGAGGAGAGTTGGGATTCTTGTGCTGCAGAGGATGAGGAGGGCATGCTGCTCTGCAGCTCCATCAGGTAGGTCTCCAGTTCTCCCTTTAGGTTCTGCTCCCGCTCCTGTGAGGAGAAGGTGTATGAGGTAAAGTTGGAGCCCAAAGAGTACTTTAAAGAAAAGGGGTGTGTCGGGGTGGGAAAGGACTCTGTGTCCAGGACGGGGCCTGTGTACATGTTGAGTTGATGTGGCCTTGGTGTCACCATCCCCGGGAGCTCATCCTTGATGCTTTCAGATGCCAAGTCATAGACCACAGGCTCCAGCGAATCAGCCGGCTCAGTTTTTACCCTCAGCAGCTCCCGTGCGTGGCTCTTTTTGACGTGACGTGTCAGGTGGTCCTTCCTTCCAAAGCGCTGGGCACAATACTGGCAAAGGAAGTCTTTGCGTCCCGTGTGCACCACCATGTGGCGCCGCACGTCTTTGCGGGTATAAAATCGCCGCTCACAATGCTCACAGCGATGCTTTTTCTCTTTGGTCCCGCCAGAGGACTTGCCAGCATGTGTTTTGAGGTGTTCCAGTAGAACCCCAGTGCTGGGGAACTCTTGCAGACACACTTGGCAGGTAAGGTCACCACTGTTGGCAGCATGGAGGGCAAGGTGGCGTTTGAAGCCCAGCTTGGTGTTGTAGCTCTTGCCGCACTCCTGGCAGGTAAATGCCTCCTTGTATGGATCATGAGTGTGTAGGTGATTCTTTAAGTGATCCTTGCGGTGGAACATTTTCTCACAGTATGAACACTTGTGGTTTTTTTCTGGCGAGTGAGTTGCCATATGCCTTTGAACACAGACACATTCTATGAGCACTTAAAATGGTTGCAATCAAATTTTAAGTAGGCATGCTTTACATAAGACACAAACACAAGTCCTGCAAACAAGTATTCATCAACAAATCACTTTAACTAGAACTAAAACTATGTTACCAAAGGAGTAAGGAGAAAAGCAACATGCTGCAGTCTAATATGTACTGCTGCTTGTCTGTACCGTAGCAGCTTGTATTTGGAGACAAAAGCCTTGGTGCAGTCGGGGTGGGAGCAGCGGTAGGGTCTTTCTCCTGTGTGAGAGTACGAGTGCACCTTCAACTTTTCCAGACTGTTGAAAGCTTTTTGACACTCCTGGCAGGAGAAATTCTTCTTCGGCTTGCCCTCTGCTCTCCTGCGCCTCCCCATGGGAGGCACAAGCTTGACTTTCTCCAGGACTTGGTCACGATGGTCCTGGGTTCCTGTGGCCATGGCACTCTAAGGCAGACCAGCTACATGGACAGAGGCACAATGCCCAACTAGTACTGTTGCATTTATTCTATCCAGTTTTAAGTGCTCAACACTGGCCGGACACAGGGGCCTGGGGGGAGAGAGACAGGAAAGAGAAATGATTTAAAAGGTTCGGGTTCATGTTGCTGGAAAAAGAAGAAAAGATGAAAATCAACACCTTAACCAAAAAGACGCTACAGGAAATAAATCTAAGGCATGAATCAAAATCCAAGTTAAACTGAATCTAGATCTCTCTGGATACTCAAACCTCAGTGAATGTAACAAGTTGGTTATTAACTGGCTTGGGTAACCTAAGTTTCAAACAATGAGACTGTGATTAAAATAACCATAACTAAAACCATCAATGGAGTTCTTAGATTGCAGGAGATCAAATGAGGACATGTCCTTGAGTCTTAATTCTGTAGCTCTACAACAGCATGGTAACAAGGTTCCATCAGTCATCCTGACACCTTTGTACTGATACATAGAAGCCTGCAGTTAAAGCTGGCATTCCATGGCTGACTCAGTATGTCGTTTCACAGGATGCACAAAGTAAGAAAGTAAATAGACAGCAATTTATGTAGCTCTTTCTCTAGGCTTCTGGCCACTTAAAGGCAGCTTCACGATATTCCACTTTCATCCATTCACACCACATCTGCACACTGATGGCACAGTGTTTGAACAGTTTTGGGTGAAGCTCTTTCCTTTCTTGTCGGGACATAGGAGTGCAGAAAATTTAAAATCTTTTACTTGGGGAAAAAATTCAAGTAAATTTCATAAAAGGAAGGTTTTAGAGTGGAAATATACATTATCATTAGTAGTCAGAAACATCCAGATAAAATGTATTTTTTTCTCAATCAAGTATGTTAGTGTTAGGATCCTACAGGTATGATGACAACGAAATAACAATATAGAATATAGTAAAACTCTTGGCAGGTTTTGATCAGTCCACCATCAGCTGTGATGTTCCCTGGATGACCAGCCAAGGGTAAGGCAGAGTAATGTGGATAAGGTAATTATGTTCAATCAAAGCTGGATAACTAACAAGTCTTGCACAGGGCCCCTGTAGTTTTTGACCCTAACTTCAAGCTGACAGTCAAAGTCACTCTTTTAGGTGTCCAAATTTAAAAAAAAGATTTGCAGGACAACCACAGAGAGGTGCCATCTTTCTATCAAAATTGGACACGTAAAAACCTTGTATTCAACAGCAGTGACCTGGACATACACAAGTTAAATACACTAAAAAAGTATGTGTTTTTGTGTTGATCCAGGCCAGGTAGAATGTGTGTGAACGGTAAAAGATTAAAGCACTGTTCTAGTCCCAACACCTTATTTATGATGCACGTACGTAAACAATCAAATTTAAAACAAAATCATACATCAGTGACAGGATCTGCCTTGCCAGGTGCTGACTCATGCACACTCTCACAGCTAGCAAAAGTCAAACCTTCAGAAAGATTGCCAAAGCTTGTTTGTGTCTGCATCTCACTCTACCCCTCTGCCACAGCTACTCTTTAGGTATGTTGTGAATATTTTGTTCCTTCTCCCTCTTTTCTATGACTCTGTATACTTAACAGTGTATTGTATCACTCACAATTTGGTAATTGCCATTGAGAATTTCAAACAAAAAATTTGTACGAATCTAAACTACTATGGTGAAAGTCACGGAAAGTAGGAAAAACAGAAATTTAAAACAGATCAAAGTACAATAAAACATAATGATAAACTGAGGTTGGAGCTTGAGTTGTCTGTGTCTCTTTAATACAAGCAGGTGTTTCTGTTATTTTGATAATGAGCTGGTCTGAAAGGAAAAATCAACTGCACAACATTATTTTGTGACTGTGATAATGTTTCTGAATATTTACTAACCTCTTTTTTTCATTATTATTGAATAAAAATAAAAAAGTCAGCTGTGAAAATCGATAGCAGGATGACTTTTCCAGGAGACAGGGTCGGCATGGTTTAATCAAGAATGATATTTATCTCCCTTCAGATGACTGCAAACTTATAGTCTGAGAGGTAATTAGATGTATTTACAGTATATCCCCAACCCCCAATTTTAAACTTATCACCTATTTTTACTGCACATTCACACACTAGTGAAGAAACCAGGCAGGGGGAAAGCCTTAGCACTTAAAACAGTCTGGGGATCAGCTCTTGTCCAAGAACTCTCTGAGTCAAAGAAGGGGGAGTTAAGGATCATGATATCATCACATAGACATGGACGTGTAAAACCCGAGTAAACCCGGGAAAATCATTAATAGTAATCTTATTTGGCACAGCTATACTAACATTCATCTCATCCTCAAAAAGAAATCGATAAAATTTTGGACTAAATGGAGCTTTGACCACATCTTAAGACATGTGGAAAAGCCTGTTTTCATTAAAAAACAGCATGTTGCTTTTAGCTATTATACTCACATATATTTCCTATTTCATGCGTCCTAAAAAACATTTTAAAAACTCCCTTATAATGTAGCTTTATTTTAAAATCCACAACTCTACGGTAAGCAAACTTTCACTGAAGAATCTGTCTCAATAAACTTTGTTTTAGTTTTAGTCCAGAAGCACCTGCTAACAGAGACCTGCAGTTCCTTAAATTCAAAAATACTTCAGCCTGTCATGTATAACCCTGTTGATAAGAATTATCTATCTAGAATTCACCCCAAATAAGTCTGAAAACGTTTGAACAAAAATGAAATAACTGTTGAGTACAAAAAGAGTAGCCTACAGCTTTCAACTGTGGATCCGTTTGATATTTCCATTTATTTGTATTAAAGTATTTTAATTTAAGGTAGTCAATAACTTTAGATCTTTGGAACAATACATGCAGCCACTTGAAAAAGTAGTTTATCATGTTTGTCCGAGAAAAAATACTGCAAATATGCAATGATAGCAAGCTGTATTCCCATTATTTGATAAATATAATCAAATTATATATTTGAGTTATCTAAAGGTTGAATGAACTTAACATTTACATCTTCAAAAAGAGCTCAGACATGAACTTCGTAAGTGCCCCTAAATTCTTAAATCATTTCATTAATCATTTCAAATCACATAAATGACATCTACAACACACTAATACATTAAATCTCTTAATGTTGTGCTTTTAAACATCGATCTATGGGCCTACAATAATTTGTTTAAAGATAACAGGCTGAATATCAAATATTTAATACTGTCAAAATTCTCTGTTGGATTTCTGTTTGAAAAATTACTGTCATTACGCTGAAAAACTAAGTCAAAAATTCAACATAGATGATTTTTGACAACGCTGACAACCGCCTCAAAGGTGAGCCACATAAAATCTGCAGCACATTTAGACAAATAAAACTCATCTCTGCTATAAAAACCTGTAATAACTAAGGCTACGAGGCCTAAAGGACATGATTTGTATGATGTATTAAAACAGGTAAATCTGTAGAAAAGAAAGCCACTTCTCCTGATAAATTTTTTGATTATCATGTTGGAAGAAACTAAAAAGAAACAAGATATTCTAGACCAGATTTCTCTTTCTATTGAACTAATAAAAAGTTAGTTTTCATGCAGGATATTCACTTCTTTTTCACAAACATATACAATCAGCCTCAGACTGACAGACTCAGTAAAAGACTCTGGCAGTAACATAACAGCTGTAAATCAGATCTCTGTTGTGCACAACTCACTTCAACTCCAGGAACCGTTTAATAACCTATATCAGCTTTCCATCCACCAACAGCAGAACCTAGCCTCAACCCCAAAGACACATTTTTGATGGAGAAGACTCGGATCCTCAAACCCCTTCAGCTCTTCCACCACTTCACGTTAAACGCTCAACACATTGACATGATAGATCCTTGTAACCTCATGTTATAGGCTGCTGCCTCACATCCACCGCAGCTATAAGACCCGATCTTATAAACACGATTAACTAATAGCCTATGCACTGTGCAACCTGCCACACCAATCAAACTGGACACAAGTTGACTATTTGCTCTCAACAAGTTGTTTGCGACAAGTTGGGGACGCAGGCTGTAGAAGCAAATCTCAAGTATTACCTGATTAGTTTGCCTTAAGTTCTACCTCCATTTTGCTACTTTATTGACAAATACATTTCTTGTCGTTTCTTGCCTGACAGCGGGTCATAGCCGAACTGTCATCCGCATGACAACGTGATCGATACCTGTAGTGGGTAAAAAAATGCGATACAGAGTACAACCAAAAGTGAAATAGACTGATCAAACGTCCCCCCCTTGGTCACTAAATGGTTCCATTTGGCGATAGATTTTCTAGAAACGAGATGCTCAAATCGATAAGGATATGTTGTTGACACTGCTTATGATTAAGTGTACGGGCTACATGACGTGAAAATGAATGTATTCGCAGATTGAAGGGAAAAAATGACATTAATGCTGAATCGTAGTGCGCCTGTCCTTGGCGGTCCTCAACGCACTGTCGTTGTTATTATATATAAAAGAATAAACTTAGTGAGGAGGCTATGTTAACTCCACTCAACTTTCGCTCTTTCTGCTGGTTCCTGTAGTCTTTGATATTTGTTGGCACGCAGTGTGAGACTAATATAAGCAGTGACATAAATTATTATTTTTAAATACTTATGCCTTCCCTTGGTTTTATCTGTGGTACCAAACAGGGTACTGATTAACACAAACTTTTTCCCCTGCTCACCCCTCTCTCATAATTTAAATAACCCCGATATTTTAATTCAAGAACTGAGTAACCAGGAACTTAATTTACATCAAACTTACCACGGACGCTTTAGCATCCTTTCTGTTGAGTTTTTCTTCACTTTCAACTATTTTCCGATTTTTTAATAATTTTTTTCTCATATTTTTTGCTAGACGCGGCGGGCCTGAAAATGTTTTGCTTTCCCCTCTTTCGAGCAGCCATTGTGTATGCGCTGCGATGCAACCGCACTTTGATTTAGCCACGCCCCTTCAAAGTTTCGCCCACTTGTGCTATTTGGGTTCGTGTAAGGCACTGACGATTTCACTTATGTGCTCCTTCTGGTCCCTTTCGATAAAAGTAATTTTTTTGACTCTTTCAACACAGAAAACATCTCTCGAGTTTGGTTCAGTCAGATTTGTAACAATAAAAGAGCATTATTTCAGCGAATAAATTCTATTGGTGCGTTTGATTGTCAGTCTGAGCCGTTTGTTTCTGTGGGCCCCTATTGGCTGACGATGCTGTCAGTCATCGGTGACGACTGAGGTTATTTTCCTGGTGCGCTGTTGCAGCAGGGTTGTGGGGTTGACTTGGGCATGAAGGGGAGGTTGTAGTCTTTAGCTTGTGTGGCTCATATGTTAGCAATACGAAGCTTAGCTTGTAGCTGCTCACTAGCTTTCCGAAGCAAAACTCTGGCTGATATTTAATGAAAGGTAAAAGGCACCATTATACTCTATAGACTCCGTGTGGTTAGGCTCTGCAACCAGTCGGTCCTTTTTTAACTGGATAACCTTCACTGGTTTGGGTAATAGACGAATCCACGAGCCCATAGACTTCCACAGGAAAATAAACTTTGTGTTTTTAAAGGTAGGTCATAACGTTGTACGGCTGCATATTTATTCACCCTAAACATCTATCGGTGCACCCGAATGAATTTCTACTCTTAAGCTTTCACGGTGCTTGTTAAGTAACATCACTGAAGGTCAGCATGTTGCATATTAGCAGTGCAGTCTGTGACGGGGGCACCAAATTCCACCAGGAAATTTAGTAATTCAGTCAGGCGTGGTGTGTTTTGGCATTGAACACCACATTTAATCGTTTTATCTCCAAAAGGGAGAGCCAATCTTCAATTCGGCATATAGTAAAGACACCAAGGTGAAATAATATCAGAAACAAATTACATGTCTTTTTCGGCTGCACTTCCCTTGCACCAAAACACATTAGAATCAGTGATAGCAGGAAGAGTCAATATAGGCAGCCTGTTATTTTGTTGTTTAGAACTAGCTTCTACCATCTTTCAGTAGGCACTAGAATAAAACTTTCTTATTATATTCAGTAAGTTTCAAGTATGAGGAATGTCTTTGGGTCTGTCAGTCACTGACATAATAGGGCTCATGATTATCCCCTTAATAGACTTTAGCCTCCAAACCTAAACGAGTCTTGAGCAGGTGGCATCACTGTTTTTGGTGGATCATTTCCTGAAGTGTTTGCAAACCTATAAGTGACAAAATATTTGTGTCATTTTATCTTTGCTACCTTGGTATTAACATTGACTGATAAATAGAAATAACAAATCGTCTTTGTATTGGCAGAGGAAAGACACACCAAACGTAAGTGAGTGATTATTAGTTTCAGTGTTTTTTTCTTGATTAAACCAAGTTCAGTGATGTTCCTTACTCCATTTGCATCAGATCAATCAATCAGTCTTTATTTATATAGCACTTTTCATACACAACATGTAGCACAAAAAGCACAGAACCAGTAGCACAGAAAAAGGAATAAAAGAAACAAAGAATACCAAAATCTACCCCAGCCCAACCCCTCATTTCCACCCCACGATCTAATTGCAATAGAAACAGTGTTGAAATGCATAAACTTAAAAGGGGCTTGATTTCGTGGAAACAGTAATGTGTGCATCGAGGAAACGTCATTTTAAAAGTCAAGATAAGGAAACACTTAAGGTTTATGTTAAAATCTAAAAACAAAGAAACATAAAATGAAATTTAAGAAATAATAAATAGAATGAAATAAAAACGACAGTAAAATATACTAAAATAAGAGCACCAAAATATCTCAACAAAAGACAATCCTCTGATTAAAACTATAATAGATAAATGTTAACAAAGTTAATGATAAAAAATTTAGTTAAAAGCAAGACTAAAAAGGTTTGTTTTACATTTGCTTTTAAAGATAATATCCATCCATATGTATGTGGTTTATGTTAAACATCCTTACAAAATGGTTTAAAGTGACAGAGCAAAGTGGTGTAATTATTTAAGGGTGTGAGCACTCCCACCGATTCAAAACAAAGTAACACTAATACAGAGTAAACATTTTAAATAACTTGTCTTAGACCAACAAATGTGCAAAGTCCAAAGATTTTATGTTGTGAAATGAAACCAAGAAAAGCTGAAAATCCTCATCTTGCCAAAAATGATACTATAAAATATTTTGAATGTTTCAATGTAAAAAGTTATTTTACTTCTTCATTTGTCATCATTTAAATGAAGCAAAAAGTTGTGTTCATGTAACTCCTCACATGCAAAATGAATATATGTTTACCTGTTTGTTTGATCTTTAAAAGTAGTTTAAGAAAATAGCAAAATTTTAGACCTTGTATTTTTTTTTGTTGGTGCATCAGCTAAGGGTCTATTGGGTTCTCTCTCAATTATTATGACAGTGAGTAACCCTTGCTTTGATAGCTGTATAATTTTTAATTCTTATATATTTAAGACAGTCTTACAGCACAGTGTATTTTACAGTACAGTTTCTGACTTTGTTTATGTTCAATTTCACACAGACTCTAATGGATAAAAATACTCGAAGAGTTCGGAATCAGGACATTAACCCATGCATTGAAGTAAGCATACTTTTCTTAAATAATTGTGTTTGCATCTTTTGTGGTTTAATGTTTATAATGGTGGGTTCAGTTTGAATTTGATCTTTTTTAATAGGAAAGTGATGCCTCCCAAAAGTGCTTGGATTCCTACAACTACGACAAGAGCATGTGCTCAGCATATTTTCAGCAATATAAGAATTGTAGGAAATACTGGGTGAGTATCTGCTTATCAACACTTTGCAAGTCTGTTTCCAAAAAGCTGGGATGTTGAGTAAAATGCAAATAAAACAGATTTTGATGTTTTACAAATCAATAAAAACGATCTATTTTAGTGAAAATGACACGAATACATTAAATCAAATGTTGGAGAGTTGTGTGCCTATTTTAAATTTGGTGCCAGCAAGGTGATTTAAAAAAAAGTTGGACTGGAGCATGTATACCATCCTACTGCAGCACATCTTTTTTAGCAATACTCTGTGGATGTTTTTGAACATCAACAGAGCAGCATCTGGAATCTTGATCCAGGATTTTAGCTGCTCAAAGGTTCAGCAGAGTTTGTTACATCTTTTTTTTGTATGCATTAAATGTTTTCAACTTGGGTAACTGTATCCTGGACAATGAAGCACCTGGATTATTCACCTGTGAAGTCATGCTGTTGTAATTCATGCAGGATTTAGTATGACGCTGTCTTGCTAGAATATGTCAGGCCACTTTTGAGAAAGGCGGCGTGTGGATGGCAGCTCCAAAACCTGTAAGCATAGTTTTTCTGTTAAAGGTGACCATGTCATGGGCACTTGTGTGTCTCCATCTATTCACAGGCTCTTGAACTGTGCACTAATCAAAACCTGGTTGGTCTACTTTAAAGCAGGAGTCATGTTGTTCATAGCTTCCATAAAGAATGTCAAATTTTGATCTGTTATACCCCGGCACAGTTTTACACTTCGCCTCAGTCCATCTTAAATGGGCTTGGGCCCACAAAGTCTGGGCTTCCTGGATCATGTTTGTGCTGTATATAGCTTCATCTTTGCATGGTGGAGTTTTAGCCAACATTGTGAATACATTGATGAACCAGATTCACAGAAGTTAAGTCTTTCTTTCATGTGATTTTGAGCCTGTGCAGTGGTTTGCACTTCGGAGTCATGTCTGTTTTCAGTGCAGTGCTGCCTGAGAACCCAAAGATCCTGGCCATCCAGTATTGGTTTTCTGTCTTTTCCCTTTTGTAGAGAGATTGCTCCAAATCTTTTAATAATATTATGTCCTGTAGATGATGAAATCCTGAAATACTATGCAGTTTCACACACAGAAGGACATGATTCAGAAATTCGTTCAAACTATTTCGTCACGCAGTCTCTCATGAGAGGTGAACCTTTTTTTAATCTTTAGGTATTTTTTTTTTGTTTGTTTGTTTTGTTTTCTTTACATTACACAACTTTTTCAGTGTTTTGTTGTAATTTTCCCAACTATTTTTGAACTTTTTGTTGGCACCAAATTTAAAAGTAGTATAAATTTTCCTCAAAACCACAAAACTTTTCAGTTTTAGCGTCTGATATGTTATTCTTGCACTACTTTAAATTAAATTTGATATTATTAGATTTGTATTTATTTGGGGTTTTATACACATTACATTACTGTTTTATAAAGGATTTGCAAACCATGAACCATGATCTGTTTTTGTAAACAGTGTCCTAACTTTGGTGGAATCAGAGTTTTACTAAACAAACTGAGAAGACTTGTTGGAGTAAAGAACTAGCTTTAAAAAAATTAAGTATTTGAATGTAGGAGATCAGAAAGGATGGAGAAAGTGCATGTGGAACTGATTCCTCAAGGAAATAGGAAACGTTGTTTTCTTTGATGCTTCAGTGACACCAACTGGTGGATTAGGAAACCTGCGCAGGCAGGGCCAGAAATGGCTGACAGAGGAGCCAAGTGGTGCTGTGGGTAATGGAGGTATGGCAAAACTGTCAACTGAGCAGAGGGGCATTTGGGGGGAACAGAAAAAACATGCAAAAGCAGCATTTTTCTTCAGTAAATAAAATCTGAAACCAATATTTAGCCATTTATATTTCAGCCTTTCACATTTCATTTCCTAAGTAGCAAAGAGGTAACACATGAAAATGAAAAAGAAATTAAAGGAAAGTTTCAGTCAGTGTCTTGCTTGACACCACTGAGCATTTAGCTCCCATCTGTGAAATATATGTCAGATTAAAGGCATGGTTATCTGACATGCACCTCTGGATAACAAAAAAGATATCATCCAAACACTGAGGCCATTAGTGCTGGATTTTTTATCTGAGGAGAGCTTGAAAATTCAAGTTTGGGCTCCAATACAGGAACAATGTTTGCCATACTCCCGCAAAGAAACTAACAGCATAATTTTATTGGAACCTCTTCGCGTTTTTTTGTGCATACCAATCAACTTCACACTGCATGTTTGAAGCAAATGTACCATTAACTGGAACTAAAAGTAGTAGTAATTAGTTCAATCTCTGTTAAGGATTTTTGTGTTTATTTTCTTGTAGCACAACATAATGCTGCAGAGGAGAAGGGACGGTGTGAAACCAGACATGCCAACTGCTGCAGAGAGGCAAGAACAGCTTGCTGCAATTGGAGGCAAACCGTACTGAAGGTCAGCAGGGTCATACAGAGACACTGTCAAGTACAGCTGGCCCAGGACGATTCCTACAAACTCGCTCTGGTGGTGCCATCTCACTGCATGGACACGGGGGGGTTTGCCAGAAGCTCCTGTCATTTGGAAATGATCATCAGGAGCTGGTCTGCTGTAAAATAATGAAGAGTGGAAAGGATAAGAATAAAACATTTATTTATGTTTTGGGATTTGTTAATGCACTGAGGTTTGTTGAGAAGAGTATGTGCAATACATGAGCTGGAGTATTTGAATTATAAAAAACTGATGCAGTTTTTCTTCAGAGTAAAATGTCTTTTCCTTTTTTTGATCATGACGGTATACCCAAACCATTTCACAAATAGCTATATCTGTTCTACTTTTAATCACCATCATTCATCGTCTGCAGAGTTGATATTATAGAACCAGTCTGCTTCAAGGACCTCCACTGAAAGCTAGGCACCAACTTTGGCACCATCCCACCGGGCACCGAGGTCTCAAGAGGTCTAATAGACGTCTAAATGTAACCTAGACGACTGGTCTAAAATCAGGCTACCACAGGTCTAAAAATGAATGTTTTTTAGATGTCTAAATTTAGACCAAGTCTAATTCTGGGCTATATACTGCACTGTATATTGCTTGACGCTTATTGTAATTATTTTGGTTGAGTGCTTGGAGATCAGTTATGAAGCTCACAGTTGCTTTTTGAAATAAATAGTGATCAAATAATGGGTTAAATTGAACATCTAAATTCCATCTAAAAATATCCAGAATCTAGAGGGTTGAAATTAGGGCTTAAAAAACACTAGACATCTAATAGCCGTCTACTGATCAATGGTATGGTAAACCCCTGATCAAGGTAATGCTTGCAAACATGAAATGTACCTTTAACACTTGTCTGTTTTTAGTAAAAACAAAGGAGTTTCAGTTTTTAAACGGTTTTATCTAATCTCACTCAGTTTGTAGCCCTATTGTAGCTCGTATTTACTGATATGGAATGGTTTTGATTCTCTATCAGTCTTAGTTTTTGGATCCCTGAGAAAATGCTGACTTTTTTTCCCTCATGTCTTTATTTATGTAATCAATGATTCTTCAATCATGATAATTAATCAATAATTTGTGTTACTTATCATAAAAGACAAGTAACACAGAAGACGACCCAATCAACATAAAAATACACTATCACCATACATCTTACTCCAAAGAATCGTGTGTGCGTAATTACGCACGAACGTACGCACATGCAACACATAAGCTAACGGTCGGTTATCGTCCACTGTGGTCTTGGCAGAGGTTCTAACCAGTCTGCATGTACTCGAACCTTCAGCACTGGACGAACGGACAGGTGGGTAAAGCTCAAAGGTGGCTGTCTACTTTATACTTCATACTTTAAATGAGAGTCATGCACTTTTAATGCAAATTTAATCTAAATAGCAAGCCTGTGTTTCAAATATGGATGTTATTTGAAGTGGGTACACAGTACGTGTTGGGTAAAAACTATGCCAGTGTCAGGCACTGAAACTCTTCATGTGTAATTACTCCAAAGTTGTGCAGCTTCGTCTGTCCACGGATAATTTATTCAGTCTTTTTAGATTAATGGCGGTAAGAACGAGAAGCTACTTGTTGCACATGGCGGCCTGTCTGAACTCACAGAAAGTCGTTAAAGTAAAAATGAGCTTGCAGTAAGGACGCCTCGCTGCTGGCAACCAGACTTGTGATATAAAGTGTATTTTTTTTTTGTTGCCAAATATAAATTGTGTCAGTATTCACGCGGGGCCAGGGGCCATGCACACAGACTATTTACTGTTTCATGAAATTGTTGAATCCTGATAAGACTAAGTTAGTTTCTCAGATGTAAAACAGTGAGCATTTAAGGTCAGAGTTGTGTGGCTTCTTGTTCAAATGCTTTTTCTTGTATTGTTGGGTTATAAACGTTGAGGAGATATTTGCATCTGCAGAATTACCCTGCTGAACTTCATCTTTGACCAGAGAGCAGTTTCCCAAATAGGGTTTTTATGAAGATTTCATATTGAACATCTGTCATCTTTTTGTTTTCTCAAAAGGTTCCCATGCTTAGTGCCAATTCATAAGTTTACTTATTCAGTTAGTGTGGATGTTAATCTTGTCTGACCAAATAAAACGGGGAAAAATCCCCACCTCACTCATCCCACTTTTAATTTAGTAAAGAAAGATTACCTCAGACTTGACCAAAGAAAACACTGTAAAACTTTGATCCATCTCAGCTTGGATGTTGCTGGAGAGATCAATTTGATTTAAGCCTGATACTTTGCATAACTTGATGATGAAAATATTACCAGTTTAAAAGTTCTGTCTTAAATAAATATGAACCAACTTATCATTTTCTTAACAGATATATTTTAACTGTGTCTGTGATGGATACCTCACATAACCATGCTTAGACGTAAAGACACTGATGAGATTCACTAAAAAAATGTTACACATAGGGTCTCAGCTGGCCATTGGGAGACTCAAACACATCAGAAATTAAAGCATCTAAGTTACTGGAGCTATATGAAGTTAAATAAATGGAATAGAAGATAACCTTACATTTTTTATGCATATTTGAAACAAACCTTGAACTGTGATAAAACACACACAAAAACAGGTCTGTAAAATCTGTAAGATGTACAGGAGGTGTCATTTAATCCACTCTGTGTAATGTAGCCTATACAGCAGTGATGGTCCTGTCACTTGTTGTTTGCTCACATTCAGTCCGGAAAATCTTTAAGATGTACAGGAGGTGTCATTTAATCCACGCTGTGTAATGTAGCCTACTGTGCTGACTGGCTATCAGTACACAGTCTTGATTGGTTTTTCATTTAATGTTAATGTTTTTTTTTTTTTTGTAGCAGGTCCTCCTGCCCTCTTTTCACCCTCTCATGGACAAGTATGTTGACCTTTGCCATTTGTTTGGGTAAGTTTAGAGCTCCCTTCACTTCACCAGTCCCTACAGTAAGTCATATTCATGTGCTGAAATCAACCAAAATATGAACCAAATATAATCATGGGCACAGATTCAGAAAGTAGAAGATGGTGTTGGTATGCAGCCAGTGGTTAAAGCTAAGTTTGAGCTTTTGACCATAATATCTATATTTTTTTTTTAGCAATAAATTCAAGCATTGAAGTAATACACTGGAAAGTCATTGTGACTAAAAAATATAATCAAGGTGAATTCAAACTTTTTAATAGCTAAAAAATGTAAAGATCACTTTAAAAGTGACAAATTTAATCCACAGTCACTAATGTGAGCTTTTAAACTGTTATCATCACTTGAAGTTTTAGAGAAAGTATCCCTTTGAAGGAATACACTTTCATACCAGCCAGTTTCCAATTATTGTTGTCGAGTTATCGGTAATGTTAGTCTGGTATGGCAGGCGCAAAAAAGCTTAGATCAGAGAGGGGCCATGTTTCCACTGTAATATGTAGTTACAACTGCTGATCAGTGGTGTCAAATGGCAAAACAGATAAAAACTCCAATAGTTTGGAGAGAGAAATGAAAGGTCAAGTATACAGCAGTGACGGTCCTGTCAGTTGTTTTTGCTTGCTCACGTTCAGTCTGAAAAACTTCTAATGAACATTCACTCGATCAGTCTGTTACTCTCACAAAGTAACACATATACAAAACATTTACAAAAAAACGAGTGATAAACTATTTACTAAGTCAATTATGGACACTTTTAAATATAGATTTTTTTCCCCCTTTCATTAGACTTCCTGTGTGGATCGCATCATTGCTCAATGCTGCCAAATGCCGAAAAAATGACTGTGCCCGCCGGAAGAAGGCATACAGGCTTCTACAGAGGACACTGGTTAGTGCTGATTTCTGAACCCACTTTCAGAGTTAAGCTGGTGTAAAGTGATGGAGCTACAAAAAAGACTGGATTGTCGGCTGAAGTTGATGAAAGATGTAGACCCATGGATCTTGAATTTGACCAAAACCAGTTTGTTTCCCTCGTTTCGTATTTTAGAGCCGTCCTATCTTGCCTAGTGCTTTACAAAGCAGTCCCTGCCATCAGTGTATGAACATGATGTAAATGGGTGAATGTAAAATGTAATGTGTAAGTGCTTTGCTACAATCTAATACAGTCTCAGTTTTTACTATTTTACATCAACTTTATGTTATTTTTATTGAAGATAAAGCACAGGATCGGTGTAGAAGATGGGAACCTGCGTCAACCCACCTATGTTTACCCCAAGGAGGTGAAAATGTTGATTCGCTCTGCCTTCTCAAAGAACGTCTGTGACTACCCCGACCCCTGCCATGATCAGGTGACTTCAGTATGAACCTCTACTGGCTGTGATACAAGGTTATAGTGTAATGTCATACTCTGTAAAAGACACCACATCTTCACAATGGTACAGGGGAAATCACCAAATACTTAGATATATAAATAAAGTATCTTTGTATGTCACTCAAAGTACGCAGTAATGATGCTCAACTCTGTTGTGTTTCAGGTGGTTAATATAACCATGGATGATCTACACAAAGTTGAAATCCAGTGAAGTGTGTCTATTGTTTTAATGCCTTGATTAAAAGGTGAAGTTTTGTATTATTTGGCTCCCCACTTAGTGCATCTCAGCCTGATGTTGCAGTTGATCAACCTGCATGTTATTATGTTATTATGAGTCTCTTTTTGGTATGTAAAGCAGAGTTTTAATCAGTTATCTTGCATGCAGATAAGGTTTTCTAAATGTTTATACTTTGATATGCTGCAGAGATTACAGTTTTTTCCCAGAATGCATCTCATATCAGTCCTATGTGAGAATTGCCTTATGTTGCTGTAACATGGATTCATGTTCACCCATTATTGTTCCCTGGATTTAAAGCTGATGTTCATAAAGAAGAATAAACTTTTAGTTTGAAGGGACAATGTGTAAATATAACATGTAGTATCTAACATGTCAGTTATTGCCGTTGCTGTTATTGTCGCCATCTCTGTTGTGTATGCCAACCAAAAAAAGAAAAAAATCAATGTTTAGTTTGATTTATTCCTTAAGTGGTAAGAGGTCAGACTACACAATGTGGCTCTTAAATGCATGAGTGACTGGACCCTCAGTCTGTCACAGTTTGTTGGACTCTGACAATGGCTTCCCCGCCTTCATGATGTTTTTGTCAGTAATTCAAATACCCACAATCCGCTCATTATTTAATGGTGTTACAAAATTATCTTTCAAACATCTTTTTCAGTAAATGAACCAACAGGACACCGAGTATTCATGTAAGTTTTAATGGGACAAGCTGTTTTTCTTCCAGATACCCAAAATAAGATATTTAAAAGACGTGCTAACCAGCATTTTGGCCATGATTCCCAATATGCCTACAACAATCATTTTTTTTTTAAAGTGTAGACCACTTGCAGCTGCAACACAATGAAGTTTTTCATTGTTTTAAATTACTGGAGAAAACATGAGAGTAGGCCAACTATCTCTGGGCATTTAACAATAGGGGAGAGTGGGGTAAGATGAGCCATTTTTCATGTTTCGGATCACTACATCAAGGCAATCATAGTTTTGTCTCTAACTAGTGTATTTGCATATATTTCAAGATGTTGTGCATCCCTGCAAACCAACAGAATGAGTGTAAACATAACTGTCTTAATAATATAGCATGCCAAAAAGAGTGGTCTCCTATGGTCAACTCACCCCATACACGGGGTAAGTTGACCATAGGAGCAGGGTAAGTTGAGCCTTATCCCGACTACCCCCCCCCCCCACACACCTTCTCTCTCCCTAAATAACAGTCACTTTTTCACATTCATGTGTATTTTTATCTATCATACGCCTTTCAACTGGTACAATAATTCTTTTTATTATTGCATATAACTACTAAAAAGCTGTTTTGTAAAAAAACCTAAGACTAAATTCATTTTCAAGTGAAAGGTGTTTTTTGAAAATAAATGTCTAACCTCTTCACCCATGTGCCTCTAAATTTCACGGACTCGATGATTTGATGCCCGTCTCCTAAATATTTGGTCACATGATCAATTTCTTTTACCATTTCCAAGCAGCAGGGGGTGGTTCAACTTACCCTTTGGCTCAACTTACCCCACTCTCCCCTACATTTCAACAGCTCTCAGGTTCAGTCGGTTATGGTAACAGTGCTGCAGCCAGGTGCTATTCAAACTAGTCAACTTTCTGATTTCGTCCAGATGGAGGCGCTGTAAGCCAGCTGTGAAGTTGTTTACTGGGGTCCTAATTGCTTCTGGCGATGAATGGCAGCACAGGCAGCAGAAAGACCGCTTCAACATGAAGGGGAGGTCTGGGACTTAAAAGTGGAAACAAGAAAAAGGAAACAAAAACGAAATGCGTCTGTGTTGATAAAGTCTTCCAGGTTTAAAGCTGTGGCTCAGCCGGATTCTCACTGAGCACCTTACTGCAAGTTATTCCCTCGGGGATCATCATCGACAAGTGTCCTGGGAAAGAAAAGTTTGTCCGTGAGTTGAGAACATGGGGAGCTTTTTTCGATGTCCAACACAACTCTGGGTCACTGCTGAGTGAGCTGGAAACTTGTTAACCACAAACAACACCCCGCCACTGAGGAACCGTAAAATGAACAGCCCTGGCTGTGACAGAGCTCCGGCCGCGGAGAGCAGCGGGGCGGCCCGGAGAGAGGAGCCGAGCAGCGGGGCACGCTCCGAGCTGCTCATGTACCTCACCTGTCTGCCGGAGAGATACCGGACGGCGAAGTTCACCCTGGCGGCTCACCTGCTTTGCTGGGCTCTGCTAAGATGGTACCAGGTGAGGTTATATATTTATATATTTAGTTTTGGTGATGTTGGCAACTTTAGATAACAGATTTAAAATGAAATGCAGTAGACCTCTAGGAAAACTGAATCCAGGTATCTACACTTATTGTCACCTTGAAGTCTACTTCAGTTTCACTCAGAGGCAAAAGTTTTAATTCTTAATACATTTATGTAACATTAACACTATTACTTTTACAGTACATCAAGTTTTCTTTTGTGGGCTCCTCATCACTAAAGTATGAACTCCTATCCTTTGAGCTGTAAATGCATCAGAAAGAAACAAAACTGATATTTTGACCCATAAACAGTAGTCTACCAAGAGATGCAGATGAGTGCAAATGAAAGGGATACCATATACTTGATCTCTTTCTTATAATGAACATTTTGAGTGTTTGTGTCATCTGATTCAGCTGGAATGGGATGATGTTTCACAGTTTCATATATTGAATTGATAGTGTGAGAACCAAACATGTTTAGGGTGATGAATTATGGCATGGTCTCTTCTGCTTTAAAGTTGTGTGTGTGAAGAGGAAAGCAGATGTGGATGCCAGCAATAAGACCACCAACATTACTCCATGTGTCTGTCTGGCTGTCTGGCTACTTCAGAGAGCTTCCTGGCTTTGCTTCTGCAGTGTTGTTCACACTAAGATTGAATGCAATGCCCTAGAACTGGTTTCTCAGACAACGCAACTCACAGACGCCCAATATGTTTTGAGTCAAGCTTAGCAGGCGGTGAGGCCACATGTGATTTTGTAAAATGCTGGTGCTGTTGATTAAACTTCTTAATAGTGTGTGAAGCTTTCATTTGCTGGGGTTTTGTTGTGCTTAAGTGACATGGCTTGGTGAAACCCTGTAACAACCAGTGGGGTTAGAAGCAGGAAACTTGTGCATGGGACAATTTACCCCCCAACCCTGCCTCTAGGGGGTATTCCTGTTAATTTGCAGTAATTCATCAGCCATCACAGAAGACTGGATACAATTCATGACACTGGCAGGGTACACTCATTGTAAAACTGTAAAAAAAACAAATATGGTGTATTCAATAAAACTGCTTTTTTAGCTAAAGGGTAGAAATTATTTTTTGCTCATTACTCAAAACTTGCTCATAAATTAAGTTAAGTAGAGAAACAATCGAACATTTCACTTCATGCTGCTCAGTGTGTGTAAGAGAGCCTCTGTCCTTCCTGGCCCTCGCAAGTAGCTCCTCAAACCTGAGGGCTAGTAGCACTTTGGTGTGCAAGAGGCAGAGGGAGGAGGGAGATAAGAGAGAGAGCGAAACCCGAGCTGCACGTAACGTGTCAAGCCAAATCATGTCACTAATATCAAATCACTGATCACCTTCATGGCGTAGCACATCAGCGTTGTGCCTCCAACCAAACCAAAATGCATTACCTTTGACTGCCATCACGTTAATAGCTCTGACAATCCTTGATGCTGCATCACCACTTCATGCTTATCCATGTTATTCATGGTTAGAGTTATATTTCAACAACTTTCAGAGTATAATGAACTGTGGCTCCTTTGTTTGAATGTTCCTGCTTTTTATGGAGTGGATTATGTGTCCTGCCAGTTCTTCCCCGTTCTCCATGGGTTTGAACCGAGGAGTAGCTAAATCAGAGATTGGAGTGGTTTGCTTTGTGGCCAACAAAGAGTTAGTTGAAGGATTATAAGACTCTTTCCCTTCCTACACACTGAGCCTGGAGCACCAGTCATGGCATCCAATTTCTTAGTTGTCATTGTAGAAGTCGACAACAAGTCTGAGTAGTATTTTGACCCGACTCATCTGGAGTTCTGATCTTTGCCGAACTGATGCAGAAACAAGCATTGTCATGTACAAAGTCTTAAGGTAGGCTTCTCTTTGTTCAGTAGCAGAGTTTTTTAGTTGCCAGACTTATCCACTTTATTTCATGGGTATCTGCAGACGTGCATTGTGTACACTTGTCTTTGATTATATTTCAGATAGGGTTTTTTAACATGAAAAAATACTTTAGTCTGGATTAAATTGAGGTATATTTCCTATTTCTGCCTTTCATTTTGTAGAAGAATAACTGTCAGTAGCTATTAGAGATTAGAGAACTGTTATGGGACTTGATGACCACTCACTTTAAAGTTCCTCCAGACACTGTTAAAGGCATAATATTTCACTGAGTACACCGTACTGGAACCAAAAACCCCATGAACAAACACACACGACCAATTGTCACCAAAGCTGAATAATTTTGATAGAAAGCACTGGTACAACTGCACAGCTAAGATCTCAAAGGTATGGACTTCCACATTTAAACGACCTGTTCTCCTGAATAATAATGGACAGATGTAAGGCACTATTCCACATCTGTAAAAAAGCCATACAGGAAAGAAAAAAGCGATAACCTCTGAGGAAAATATGTTGAAAATATCAGGACTGTTTAAATATGACTGTAGACAACAATTTACATCCTGTTAGACCTTTTTTTTTCATTAAACATTGTATTTTTTTTTCAGTTTCAACATTTGTCAGGTCGTCTCTGCATTATTTAATGGGTTTACATAACTTGAAAATCTTTTTTTTTTTAACACCAGCCTTATTGGCCGCATTGGTTAAGAAATCAGCTGTCAGTTAAGTGACTTTGACCATCAGTGTTAATATCGGTGCATTGCTCCTGTTAATATCCTGAAGAATAGTTTCACCACTTTCTTTTTTCTCTCCATAGAAACTCAGATGCCAGCCTGCTCATCTTCAGGTAAGAGGCCCAGAGAAAACTACTGTTTACAGAACCTCCACCTCTCACATGCATGCTCTCTCCCAAACAAACACAGTCAATACAGAGGGTGCAAGCTTCGATCTGATCTACCCAAGCCTAAGAGCGCTTCCTCTTTCGTTATTTGGCCCAAAGCAGGAGACTGCATCTTTAGATGAGAGGGGCCGACCCCCACCACCTGTCTTTTTTATGAAGTGTGTTTCTGTGTCATTCTCAGGGGAAGAGCATAGACATGTTTGGGGAGCTTTAACGGCTCAACTTTCTGTTGTCAGAGCTTGGAGCAGTTTGTGCCCTTGGTGAAAGTCTTTTTCAGTGGTACCATCAGGTCTAATCAGCCATGTCTTCCTCAGTCATAAAAATGATCAGTGAGGAATTCATTTAAAAGTGTGAGAAAATCAAGTTTCTGTTACCTGTCTGGACTTGTGGTAAAGATACTGGGTGAAATGGTTGGATGGAGCAATTACACGTGATGGCTTGTTGGTGCCTTTGGCCATGAAAATGTTGGTATGAACAGAAACACACAGAGACTTGCATTTATTTTATACCAGCCTCAGTCAAGAAGTTTGCAGACAGACTGTGGTTCAACAACTTAATTATAAGCTGCTGTAATTCTTTTATTCCACAGCATTTAATTGTTTTCTTACATTCTTTGGTTGGATGAGATTGATACACATCTGGAAAAGGTGCATGTATCTGAAGAATCCCATCCAAACTAACTATTGGTTATTGGCTCGACTCTGTTTCACTTTAGCTGAACACAGCAGGGACTTCTTTCGCCATTGGAATGTTTTTACCTGCTCTCAGCTGAAGACTTGTCTTAAACCACAGATGATTGACAGAGGTAATTGTGACTTATAGTCAAAGGCTACTATAAATCTTCACTGCTGGTTTGAAGGCTCTGGCTCTAAGCTTGGGGTTACATAGCTAGGAAACCAAACCTTGTCAGACAAAGAAAGGGAAAGGTAAAGAAGACAAAACTTTGGCATTGAGTTCTTAATAATGCGTTTTGCTGCCTGTTTTGATACATAATGCGTCCACTGGGAGACAACCTGATAGTAATGAGCTAAAAAGGGGTTTGACACCTACTATAGCAGGGGCAAACATGCTTCTGTCAGAAATTTGATTATTGCCCTGTGCATGTAAACATGGGTAACGACAGAAGTCCAGTGAAATCGCCTAACTGAGCTATGGCTGTAAACATACTAAATGATGAGTGCATGAATAGTATTTCATGCTTTCGTTAAACACACATTTGGTTTCCAGGGGCAACTGATGTGTTTATGATGACTCCACTCATACAGACTAGTACAATGACTCTTGCATTGACATGTCTGCAAAGGTGGACATAACCAGCCACAAACTAAAATGAAACAAACTTTTTCCCTGTGTGTGAGCAGAGCAAAAAGTAAGTCTATCTGGATAATTTAACGATTGCTTGAATATTAGAGTTGTAAGTTACAAACAATGAGTGCTTGGTAGATTTTGGGACCCATCAACCACTGTTAAACCCTGGTTCAGTATTTTTTCAGTTATGTTTTATTTGTAAGTGCAAATTTCCTTGAAATATACATAACCAAACGATTCTGAGGCGGTATCTCCTCCATAGAGGGTGACCACTCAAACAAGAACTTTGAAATTATTATAATGAGATTATAATGAAATAAAAAAGACTCATGCTAACATCCTGATTAGACTTAAACTTTTGATTCAATTGGATTTATACTGAAAAATGGTGGTGTATTCCTTTAGTTTTCCTGTGCAGACTTATTTGATTGTAATCTGTTGACAGGTGTTTGGACTGAAATGTCCTGTACTGTTTCTAAGTAGAAGAAACTTAAAAGCCAACAGTATTTTTTTTTTTTTTGACAGAATTCAAAGTGTGTAGTGAAGTGGAAAGGATTAGATAAGCCTTCACCCCTCACCATACTGTGGGGCACCCCTACATTGTAGTACAAGAGAGTGAAATCCTTTTCAAAACGGTGACCCCAGCTTGACCTAGAATTTGCCAGCTCATAAAGACTGCCTCTGACCCATCTGACGCATTACCTGGGCTTGATTGGTATTTTTGAGAAGTTTGATTTTTTTCTATTTTAAGTCGGATTAATGTGTTAACATGCATTTTTATTGTCCAGTTTCTGTCGGACTAATGCGAGTCAATTTTCTAAACAAGTAAATGTTCCACGTGTCAAATCTGTTACCTGAAAAGAAAAGAAAATAGGCAGCATGTTATTCCAAACTGTAGGTTGAGCTTCAAATCCCCCCCAGAACAAGCTAGTTAGCATGTAGCCAGCCTAAACAACATTTTGTGTAAAGAATTAAACACCATTTTATCAATAAATTGACTGAGCTTTAGCAAACTTATTATTTAGCAGTGATTTTCTGGAGTTACAGTCGCTACTTTGACCACGAATGACAATCTTTTCAGCCTCAATGTGTCATCAGTAGATATACACTTTCAAGCAGGTTGACCTGTTTTCAATGGGGATGCAAATCCCATCTGTGCCAACATTAAACTTGGAGAGTAAAGAGCAAAACCCCCCCTGGTTGCTTTTATCAACACTGACCCTCACTCTAACAAGATGAAGAAGTGGGGTACTTTCACGACTGTGCTAGCTGTGGGTCTGCTTGGACAAAGATGCAGTTTCCTTTTACTCTCCACCATGGCTGCATCAGTTTGGGGGCAGTAAATCTCCATCATATGAGGACTAAATTAATAATGTGTGTGTACAAAATAAAGTGTTGAAATAGGTGGAGTCAGAACTGCTGGTAGTACTGTTCGTATCTACGTTTTAACACACACACACTGCATACACATGATGATCAGGTAATTAGAGTCCAAGGCAGAGCTTTACATTCCTCGGAGAAGTTTTGGGCTGCAGTGAGGTTGACGGGGTGACAGGGTGATGAACTGCCATCCAGGCTCACAGTGTAGAAGTTAACTCAAAAGACAGCCTGGAATTTATCTCTTTCACATCCAGCCAACTGATGCTAATAGGAAAAAATTCATCTTTCCTGTCTCCCATCCTTCCTCATTTTGTTTAAGGCTCTGAAAAGGGCTTCAGTCTCTTTTATGTAACTCTAGTGTCATTGTCCTGTGTATGTGTATGTGTATGTGTGTTTGTGTGTGTGGGTGTACGTTTGGTTCAGAGTAGTTTACCAGTCCAGCAGCTTTTGGCTCCTGTGCTTTAACTCCAAAACTTGACCAGTAATTTTGGACTCAGTGGTTGGAGGCCCAGCAAAAACCAAAGCTTTCTATTTAAAGGGGACCAAAAATTAAAGGACGACTGGGAGTAGAGTTAGCTCACTGTAACTGAATCACACAGCTTTGGAAGTGACATGTTTAGTAACGCCAATGCAACAAACTAGAGATAAAGTCTGATGATGGCAAACCTGGATCATTTTGCTGTACTAGCATGGATGAGTCTTCAACATCAATGTTTGTCTGATTGTGTAGTTTTCATTTGCCCTTGTTTTTCAGTTGTGGCAAGAAATCTTTCCCGTATAGAAGCTCATAAAAACAAGATTTGGGGGCTGTTTGACAAACCTGTAGATTTTTAAAGAAAACGATACAACAGTTATCATGCAATGCCAACTTAAATGATAATAAATGAAGTATAAAGACATAAATACTATAGTATAAATACCGGGCTGTATGCAGTCTTTGACAGGTGAGGTTTTGACTGACAGCAGCCTAACCTCAACGTCTGATTGTAATGGCTCTCTAAATGAGAGGCAAAAAGTGTGAAAATCATCTGAAATGTAACAGAATAAATGGCCTTAAACATATTTAAAACAGGAGTTTTGAGTTAATCTATGAATATATGTGATTTTACGAAGAACACAAAGCTCCATTGAACAATACTCCTGTCCAATTTAGCCACATTAAGCTCCTTTCAATCACTTGTTTTATTTTTGTTGTTGTTGTTTTGTCCCTTTTTTAGATTGGGCGAGCTGATGAGAGACCAGAAAAATGCGGGGTAGAAAGTGGGGGGAGACGTGCAACAAATGAGGACTTTAGTCTCTGTAAATGGGGCACATGCCTAAACTGTGAGGCCAGTGGTACCCCCATGCCAGGTCATTTTATTAGTAAAAAAAAAATCAGACTCTTCTTGGGGAGATACACATTCACTGTATCCAAGGAAACCCCTCAAACCAAGCAGAAAGAGTATAACAAGAGGAAGACCATTCACTTTAATGGTAGACAGCAGGTATATCAGGAAACCTTCAATATTTCCTTTTTTTTTCTTCTTCTTATTCATTGCAACATTGACAGGTTTTTTATTCATTGTCATATTGTGAAATGGAAAAATTCAGTTTCTTTTCCAAACTCCCTACATGAAAACTTTTATCCCTTTCAGCAAAGTCACAACACACAGATTCTGCGGCACCGTGAAGCTCTTTGTAGTACCATCTGTTTTTGCTATCCTGCTGTATACCAGTGTGGTAGTTGAGCTCAGTAAAGGTCACCCTTGTGGTAGTGAGGTACAGTGAGATTGTTCAAGTATCTTTGGATCATGTGAGTGTTAGATGTAAGGTGGATAGGATGCACAAGCTAGAAGCACACCAGATAAAACCGGATGTCAACTTTCCAACAGAGGAAAGTACACTGAGACTGAGGACTAGCGCTGATACAGTAACACCCTAACGGATGATGATTGAATCCTCAGGCACCATCGCCATGACATCAATTGTTTATGTTGACCAGGGCTTTAGAGAGGAACTCGGTTACTTTGATCCACCTCTGACCCAAATTCTTCCACAGGCTGAAAATAAAGAGAGGAGAAAGAAAGGGGCTGATGGGCAGAACGGACCAGGGAGTGCCAAAGAAAGCATTCCCTGAACTTGAGGATGAAATGAGCCAGGGGAGCCTACTGACTGACTGACTTTTCTTTTTCTGGACTTGTGGTTTCTCTGCCCGGTCATTATGTTTCTCTGCTCCTCCAAGCTTCCCAAAGGGCTTGACGGGACAGAAGTATTTATTTGTGTTTGTGTTTTTTTTATAGTGGGGATTAGTTCCACTTTTTCACCTTTTCAAAGTGAGCTCTTAACCTGTGGAGGTTTCACTCTTACATCTGTTTTTTTGACTTTGAAATGGTAGCAGTGTGCCTGCCTGTCAGTCAAGTCAGCCGTGCCTCTGATTTGCTGATGTTGAAACCTTGATAACTCAGAAACAAATATGATACAAAAAGAAAAGAAAAGAAAACCTCCTTTAACTGTGGGTTAGGGTTTTACCGATACAACTCTTTGACCTCCGATAAAATACCCATATTGTAGCATTCAATCTTGAGCAATATCAATATTGATCTGATATTGGCACAAAATTGTGCATGACAAGTTTTTTACTCAGCTGCAATGTCTTTTTCAGCTTAAAAAAAAAATGCTGAGCACAAGGCCAACATCACTCTTACTCCTTGCTACTTTGTTCGTTCCTCAGTACACACTGTTGTTGTGATTTTGTGGACTCTGCATGCTGGATCATGGCACTGCTAGATAGAGGTCTGATATTGGAGCTTTTAGATGCAGGCCAATATAGTCTCATATTCATTTTTTTGCTGATATCGGACCGATATCCGATATCAATATCAGATCGAGACAGCCCTACTGTGGGTTCTGTGGGAGCCCTGAGCAAATTAGACCAGAGCTTTTTTTGATCCGATGTGTTTGTGTTTGCTCCAAAATCTGTCTTTTTCAAATCAGTGCCTTGTATCTGTTGCTTCTGCAGACAGCCTCAAGTGGACACTCAGGGTACTGCAAGCACTTCTGCATCAGCTTCATTTCTCAAGACTGGAGGTTGTCACAGGACTCATATTATGTAATAAGCTTTAGCATTTATTTTTAAACTCTTAAAGGCAAAGATTGGTCAGCTTCTAACCCTAACCCAAGGGGTCAACTGATTTAAAAACTTCATAATAACACATAACAAATGAAAACAAAAGGATGAAGGCTTTATTTATGCACGTGAACTCTGCTTGTTAGGATTACGCTTTCAGAGCATGTGATAATCGGCCAAGCAAAAAGTTGCAGGAACTGTTTTTTAGAGTAGAGGTGTTCAAAAAGCATGAAAATATCAGTCAGTAAAGCTTTCTGTATCACCTGATCAGAAAGTTACCTATATCCTTAAAGGTAGGATTAGATATTTGCCGCTCTCCCTGTGTTTTATGAGGGTTAGACCTTAGACTGACACCCTGATCAGGACCAATAACTTGACTTAGACTTCAACACTGATTAGGGCTGGGTGATAAGCCGAAAATTTACAGATACTGAAATTTACGACAATAACCAACTTCATTTTGCCTATATCAGTATATTCAATGTCAAAAAAATAAATAAATAAAAGTTGGTTTTGGATGTGTGTAGGTAGGCCATGTCTCTGGTGTCCCTTTTAAGATGCTGTCTCACGTCAGAGACGTGACTCCACCCCATCCAGTCCTTAACAAAGAGGGAAAGACAGGTGAGGAGATGAAGAACAGTTCAAAAGTTGAAGTAGACGAAGTTCATGTGGGAGAGGTTGAGCAGCTTGTGGAGTAGTTATCGTCCATTTATCATTATCAAGGTGAACTGCTTAAGATATTGTGATATTGATTTGAAGCTATATTGCCCAGCCCTAACACTGATGACTGACTTGGACCAGGTTGGGAAGAGAAAGTGAGAGAGAAAAATAGAGAGGAGTGGGCCGACTTTCTTTATTGATAAAGACTGTTCGACTGATTGTTTTGAAAGGCAAGGCTCGAATAACTCATTCAGCCTCCAGTAAGAGTTGGCTTGAGTGTTTGCCTGCTTGCACTTTCATGTGCCATCTTGTTCAAGCAACAGCTCCAGACAGGATGCCTAAAGAGGTATCACGTGTCATTAGTTTGGGCTTTCAAATATTTGACAGCAAATGCAAGCAAGAGCAACGCAGCATGTTTAATCAGTGAAAGAACAAAGAAGAGGAAGACAGGGACAACCCAAAAGTTTACCAGACAGCTGGCAAGGATGCACCCAAACAAGGAAGTGAGGCTCTAAAGTCTGAAAGACTGTGGAGAACCTCTGAAGTGATTCAACCAGTAGGTCTAAGACAGTTTAAAATTTTGTGTAATTTTTTGAGTTTTTCAGACACCTGGAAATACCCTGAAAATGTCAGGGGTACAAGTATAAAGCTTAAAATATTTCATAACAAAAAGAGATTATGGGAAAGTAATTGTGTACCTAAATTATTATTTCATTCTGGTAACAGAGTTTCAACAGAACCAATATAATTTGCAGAAAAAGGGATACAGCGAAGTGCTGGGATTCTTTGAGTGAGCAGTGACCCTCTTATGGGTTCTTAGAGTTAGCCTGGGCCTCTGCTGTGCTTGTCATGCAAATGAAGGAGCAAATGCATGATGTTTTCCTTCTGTAACTGTTGGTAACCCTGGAAATACAGAGAACCTACTGTCCTATGCTTACTTTTGCAGACAAAACAGGGGACTTTGTAATTTTTTTTAGAATTGATAAATATCCCTGTGGATGTTTGGTGATAATGTTCTGGCAATATAATCAAGATAAGGAAATGATGCTTATGTACTATGAACACATTCTTTGGTGAGTGTAATTAACCAAAGTCATTTATCATCATTAAATACATCTCTCAACTAGTCAACTTTTGGATATACAGTGCCAAGACCAAACAAACGTCATTTTTTGTAATTTATGGCCTAACATTTTCAAGAAACCCCAAAAATTACACAGTGAGAGGGCAAATGTGTACAACAGCAAAGAACTACTGTCCTGTATAATAAATATAAAGCAGATATTTTGAACAGGACTTAACTGGAGGTAGATATTGAGTGCCCCGCGCCTGCAGCAAAACGCTGATATTGATACTTCTTCTCTTGCTCCTCCTCTTTCGACCACTAATACTACTGCTTCTAATAATGATTGTTAGAAAAGTCATGCAGAATGAAAATAACACAAGTTGCAAAGATAACCCTGCATGGTAATGAGGTCTGCTGCAAACAATGTTGTTGTTTTATAGATATGTATTTGTCAGTGTCGGACCTGAGTTGGAGGAAATGAATGTTTATGCATTCCTGTCACATGGACCTGATTTGACCGAGCAAATATATAAACTATTAAAACGTGAGCTTAATTAAAATTGTGACACAGGCCATCACTCACTTTGTGTGTCCTGCTCCTAATTGTCTAACTAGACTTAAAGGGATATTCCAGCATTAAATTAATTTAGGGTCAAACACACCATAACACAGAGTTAGACACCCCCTTGAGAGATGAATGTTGCTGATCACTTGCTTCTCTAGTTATACCAACTTTAGTAATGACCGCACGATAGAAATACACAGTGGTCTGAGGAGCCATAAACAAACCTCAACCAAAAAGCCACTCTATTGCCACAAATAATGCTCAGAACAGCACCTAACTTCATCAACAGTACATAGAGGGTCCCAGCCACAGTGCTAGCCACCAAACATCCTTTTAGCTTTGGCAAATTTCTTTGGCAAAGAGATTAAACACAACTCACTTACTCTCTTCCAGCAGCCGCTTGTTTGTAGCGAGACCTCGGACCAGTCCATTACGGACTGCTGCGGGGTGACGCAGCTCAAGGAAGAACATATATGATTATGTTTTGTGTGTTTCCTAAATCTTTTCCATTCTCTTCATTTCCCTCTTTTTTAACCAAGAGAGCTCATCCTATGTGACCATGGTCTTTGTCTTTCCAGTTTATAATATAAAGGCATTGTATATAAGTGGCTGTCCCATGCTTCACTATGCACCAGCTTATTATGCTGTGCACAAATTCCCCATCCTCCACCTCTCCACCTTTGGAAACCTATACTAACTGTAGAGCGCCCAGTTTCAGCACAGAGCCCTATTTTGAACAGCCTGTCTGTTGAAAAGCTGCACATGTAGTGCTGCATTGTGTGGATGCAGAGGCCACCACTCCATCTTCCAATGAAAAACATTCTAGAAAACCAGCGCAGTCCATTTGGCCTTTGACACCATCAGTGTTTTCAGAGTCGCCAAAGAGACGGTATTGTACCTGTGAGCCTCCTCGTATATTTGTCCTGCAGAGGTTTTTTACTACTGCAAAGCTAAACCTGATGGAGTCATGAATTGACAGGCTCATGAGCTTTGTGTTGGTTGCCTGACCTTTAACCTGTGATAACACTGGATTTGAGGTGGCATCCTATTTCAGAGCAAGTTCATTCAGCTCTGTAACTTACAGTCTATTAGAAATAGCAGATTTATTCAGATTTCAAAACAAAAGCGAGATTGTACAATACAGGAAATCAAACAAATACATTTTATTTGAACAGGTTACTTCATTTCTTTGAGTGCAAAAAAGGCAGGACAGACTTTTTCACTGTGTTAAAGCACACCCAAACTTTGCATTATTTCTTGTAAGTGAAAAGTCACAGTCTGAGTCCAGAGTTGAAGATTTGAAGGCTGCTTTGAGTTTTTTTTTGTCCACAGTCAGCATTCGAGCACTGGCTCTGTGTATTACAAAGAGGGCTTTCTGCAAACCCAAGTGTGGGCTGTAGGCTGTCCTAGTCACAAGTTGGAAACCATCATGACATCCTTACAATCTGTTTCTCACTTGGCAGAGGAAACAGTGTTTTTTTTAACATGTCAGTACTTTTTGGGTGGGCTTAGACCCCTTTTTGCCCATAGCTGCTGCAAGCCCAGGTTGTAACCCATAACCACCGGCTGACACCTGCAGACAAAAAACAGACACAGTACGATGAAACTGAAAAAAAGGAGGTTTGGATATACAATCCATTTTTCTTTTACAAGATTTTAATATCTCCATGGCAACTGGTTCAACTACAATCAGTCAAAACATGCGTGTTAAGCATTTTATTATGTTTGGGCTTTTAAACTGATCATAACTATGTTTGCTCTACAAAAACTAAGCTAGTGTTGCGCAACTCTTTGGCAGAGCTTCACCCTCCCTCCCTGTTTGCCTCCTGTCTTCTCTCTCTCTCTCTCTGATCAGGCCTAAGTCTGTTTAAAATAGCTACAGGTTGTAAGGCTGGAGCTCCTACAGACCTATAGACCTAGTTCAGGAGCCACACAGAAGCAACCTCCCGGCCAAAGGGGAGAAGAGAGGAAAATCAGCTGTATGCATGTCTCCCTCTGAACCACTTTTCAAGAATGCTGAGTGTTTTGTATTTCCTACACACGATTTTCCAGGTAAGTCTTCTCATTCCTGAAAACTTTGGTTTATTTTGAGTTGACATTCCAGGCTAGGGATCAATCACAGCTATCATTTATTTGTGACGACTTTGACAGGTCAATAGTTGGAGACTTTCAAAACAGTCAAGTCTTGTTGGCGTGAATTGTCGGCTTCATTGGATGCTGTGGTACGGCTCTATAATGATCTTGTCTCATGAGTTTGACTCATCCAGGAGGCCTCTAGAGACCCTCATCCCTGTCAGTTCTCAGTTGTACTTGAGATATCTGCGATACAGCAATGCTAACATAGTGGAGTTAAATGTAAGAAGTCAAACGGACATGAAGGCATTATCAGCTTTTCTTTGGTTGGAGGCTTTGTAAGTAGTTTGAATACTTTATCTGTCAGAGCATCTGCTGCTTCCCATCTGCTGCAGCCTGAACGCTAAACAACAAAACAAACATCAAAACAAACAAACAGTAGCAACAGAACTCAGTGCAACTGTAAAGAAATACCTCACCTAATGAAAAACACGATTCATTTACACTTCACTTGGATATAACATTTTCCTTTCACTTTATTCTGGATTCCTGAGAGTTATTGTTTGACAGCAGCAGCTAAACTCTGGATAACTAGATTATGTTCAATGTGTTTAATACTTTAGGCATAACAGTCTCAAATCTATGCTTTTGCAGCTGATACGTGTTTTGGCAGAAGTATCTGAAAATGTTAGTGACATTTGTTCATGTCCAATAGTTCATGGACTTGGTAGCTGCATTAATGATGCACCTTTTGAAGGTCTTGTTCCAGATTTTCATGCTGGCTGGCTTGACAGTCAAGTGTAAGTACAATTCAACAAGAAACAATGTAAACCAGAGGGAGACAGAAAGGGATGTGTCAGCCCTTTAAGACTTCGATAATGAATTCTGTGGTTGGTCTCTGTGTTGCATTCCTCTGCAATAATATGGAGTGATATCTCATTTGCTAAACTGACACATCCTAAAATTTATATCTGATCATAGACATATTGAGAGTATCACAGATTCTTCTCTAGAAACAAGCCAAAATCAAAACATCTGACTTGTCTTTACCAAAATTTGCCTTTGAAAACTTATAATACTTACACTTTGGCAGAAGTTTTTGCATAGAAACAATCTTATTTGAACATTTAATTAGGTTTTTTACCGGTTCTGAAGACACATTTGCTTGTCAAAGTTTTTGGATGATAAGATTGAGTGGCAGCTTTGGACAACAGCAGTAGAACCGTACTTCTTGGACTGGATAAACTGGGGCACAGACTTTTTTAGTGGTGTCCAGGTGCTGCAAACATTAGAGGCTTAGGCCAAACTTAGGAGGGTTACCAACACTTATCACAGCTACTTTAGCGTCATATTCTTGTACTGCACGGGTAACAAATGGACAGATCAACCCAGCAGTGGCTTGGTGGCTGTCTAGCATGAGTGTGGTCCTACCCAAGGTTTCTGCCTGTTGAAAGGAAGTTTTCCCTTGCCACTGTTACTGATGTTTGATGAGATGGGCCAAATCCCATCTTAGGTTGGGTCTTGATAATTCATCAAACAATGAGCATGGTCTAGACCTGCTCTTTTTCTTTGTATAGTGTCTTGGGATGACGACTGTTGTGAATTGGCGCTATATTTGATTGATTGATTGATTGATTGATTGAAATGGAGGGGCACTATTCACTTTGGTTATCTCCATCTTTGAGGACCCAAAAAGGTATCAGCCCAAAGTCACCATTTAAGGACCAACAAAGGACCAAAGAAGCTTTGGGCAGCTTGCTGAAACACAACCCAATCATGGTTTAGGATTTCAGAGTTGTAACAGGGGTCAATCAGGTTCCAGCTCCCTTACTGTCGCCCAAACCAGCCCCCTAAGTACAGCTAATGAAATAGTGTGACAGGCAGCATAAAAGGCATGTTGCAGTTGTTGGATTGAGTCAGTGAAGTTGTATTATGTAAGAGCCAGTGGTTTGGGAGTTGGACCCTTAATGTTGGCCCAAAGACAATGCCATCAGTGAGCCTTCGACTATTGTTTGATTATGATGTAAAAGCTTCTTGGACTAATCCGGTAAAGTATTCAAAAGAAATCTCTGTCTAGAACTGACCCGAAGGTTAGCATAGAGGCCACTGATCAGTACAAAACAATCAGTACATTTTGTGGTTTGGGGGCTCATACCACTTAAATGTGATTCAGACATGAAGTATGTGAGTGCAGCTAAGAGAAGGAGTCCAGAAAGTGATCCACACCCTCTGCTGCTTGCCATCTGATTTTTCAATCATGTAAATTTGGTGGAGTCTTTGAGGAGAAGCTGTGGCAATAGACTGTTTAAATTGCATTACCAACCAAGTCATTAATATTTGACAGAAGACTTTTTCAGCACTAATTAAAGTAACATAAATTAAATGAAGTGCTTCTTATACGATAATAGAGGACAATAATCACACAATATTTTTACCCTATTGTCAATTTGACTCTGCAAAACTTGTTTTTGGTCATCGTGCCATTTTACAATATCTTAAATCTGTGCATGGACAATAGAATTTGGTTCAAGTAGTTATGGTTAAAAATGCACAGGTCAATCACGAGTCTGACTGACTGAAAGTGAGACATGCTAATCTTTCATCCCACCCCCAAACCTCAACAGGAAACTCCCTACAGAGGCACAGATCAGAATAGGAGAGGCACAGCAGAATAGGATGACATCCTCTTCAAAAGGTCAAATCAGAGGCTCAAGTTTGATTTCCAGCTTCACTTTGTTTACATGGATACTCAAAAACTGAAGAGCAGTCCTGCAGTCTTATTATAAAGCTCTGTGCCCATACTTGCCATGGTAACCCTGCACTCCTCTGTCTCTAACTCTTGACCCAAATGAGCACAGAAAGCCTTCTTTCACAAATTACAATAATGCCACAATCATTAATTACACCAGAGAGGAGACAAAAATATGGACTTTTTCCATCAGAAAACTGTGATGCTTGCCTCTTTAGGTATTGTATCTCTATAGTCGAAGCACACAAACAAACTCTGTGAACTCTACATATTTAAAGACGGTGATCCAGTAGATTGAATGGAGTTAAACACACCTGGGAAATATTTACCCAAACACATTCATAATTTCTTGACAGTTTCTAGAGATTAAGTAAAATAAAATGAAAGTGTTTGTACTCAAACACTAGCAAGGTAATTTATGTAACTTTTGTCTATTTTTGCCATATTTCTGCATTTTCAGCCAAACAGCCTTTTTAGAAAGCATAAAATCACATAAACAGAGTATTGACAGATTTCTAACAGTACCCAAAATGATTCCTAAACATGGATTAATCTATTTTCCATTAAGTGTACACACTTTAAATCAGCACATTGTTTTCATTATGTAAAGTAGCCATTGAAGTGGCACACAGGAGAGGAGTAAACTCATGTGGTCACCAGTGTGAAGCATAACCTCTCTTTTTTAAGTGTGCGCTTAGACTTCTCGGCAAGAGGTGCTCCCCAGATGTTTGGTTAAGATTGTGATTTATTAAAGATTTAGGATTCATTATTTCCTCTACGAATTTGCAGTTATATACAAGATGAGATGCTGTTTTCTCAGTCCACAGCAGTGCTGCATAAAGACAGCAAAGCATAAAACAATATCTTGAACAACCTCCTTCAAAAACAAAACCTAGATTGTCACCACCTGCAGTGATCCCTCCAGCAGAAATGATGAGTGCATCCCCTCATTAAAAGAAGTATAATTCACATTTATGCAGGATACATTCAATCTAAAACTACCGAAGTCATGTAGACTATAGCTCTGAGTCCACTTCCACAAACTAATATTTATTGGAGCCAGCGCAGAACTTATAAATTGTAGGACTGAAGAAAATTTAAACAACTTCTCCTTTCCCAGAATGCCTCATGGTTTTAGAAGATAGAGGGCGACACCAGATTACCACAGGCATTATAGGAGAGCAGTGCTGTCCAGTCTGTCACTTCTTCCTGTGCCAAACGGTCGACCAGGATGAGGCTTGGGTTTAACTACAACTTCTGAACAAGTGATCAGGGATTCCATCTCATATAACAGTGTGAAGTTAAGAGTTGATTTGTACCACCTTGTACTCAGCACTTTGAATTTTTCCTGTTTTCTTTTCCTTTGTAAGCCTTATGCTTAAATGTTGTATGTTGGCGGTTTTAAAGGATTAAAAGCAAAAAAAAAATGTACCTGCAAGGTCCTTATTCATCTGTACAATGGTAATCCTGATAAGGTGACTTGTCAGGGTACATGAAGATGTTTGGCCTCTCATCTGAAAGTTTGGTTAACATGTAGGGAGCCTTTTAGATAAGAGGATAAACCTTTTCAAAACCTCACTTTACCATTGTCTGAACAAATCTGAGCCTTCACAGACATGATTTTCAAGTTTTGTTGCACTGTTTTATCTGTTCATCAGTGGAGTTCATAGTCATAGCTTTCATTGGGCTTTAAAGCTGCTGTGGGTAACATTATCTGTGGAAAGTTTTGGTCAAGAAAGCAAAACTTGATCATGGCTACTGACAGCATTACAGCACATAACCATACTGATATCTTTATATGTGCCTGATCTGTGTTTTTGAGCACTCGAATCAAGTCTGATCAAGTCTGAATGAAACAGCTGATCAGGGTTAAGCTCTTCTCAACTCTATCCTCTGCCTGCTTGTCTGAATTAAAATGTTCGGGGCTCAATCCCAGGGCTGTCCACTTACCGCAGTGCTCTTTGGCAAGACACTTGACCCGGCTGTGCCCAGTGGTGTGTGAATGTAATTAGTCAAGAACTGATGGGCTCTATACAGAGCAGTATTTGCCATCAGTGTGTGAATGGGTGAGTGGGACATGAAGTGTGAAAGCACCCTGAGTGGTCAGAAGACTAAAGGAAGTCTTTTAAAACTTTGGCACATGAGACACTATTGACCATGAAAGTGACATAGACAGACAGAAGTTGTAGTGTTGTATCGTTTCAAAGCAGGAGGCATCAAGAAGTATTCAAATATTTTAACACCGCTTGTGGAGAACTTAGTCATTTATTTTGGTTGAAGTATAACTAGAATAATTTTCCTACACTTCAGACCTAACTGTTGAACAGAAAGCCAGTGAAGAGTTAAAAATCACAGAGTAATTCGATAATGCTTTCTGCAACAGAAAGAACTCTTGCCAAGGAAATCTGCTGGAGCTTTAGTCCTGCTGCTGCATGTTTAGACAATTTTATGAAAGGTGCTAATTGCAAAGAGTAATCTGTTCAACAAGAGCACGGATCTGCAGCAGGGAACACTTGTTAAAGCAGATATCTTCGGTACATGCTCCTCAAACAGCAGGCTTTGACTCAATCCCTCCCTGGCTCCAGCAGTTTTGGTGCCCCTCTCCTCACACTATTACCACTCCATCACCACATGGATACGTGACAGCATTTCGTGAATTTCCCATCATTTCTTTTTCTCTTCCTAATGTGATTTGTTTGGAAAAGTGTGTGAGAGTGAGCAAAGAGTTGATGAGAGTTTAACACAGTAAAAAAGTGAAACATCATAGCTGTAGATTTAATATTGTTCCTAGGGTCCTAGTAAGTACCCTGCTGCCCTAGAGACTACTGGATCCTTTGCCTTGAATAGACACAGCATCAGAAACCATCTGCAGTAGCACAGGTTTCTATGTGAATCACCACCATTTAAAACACTGCACAACTCTGAGTGAGCTCAGTGATGTTGGATTAACATGAGTTGTGCAGCAGCTCAGCTTTTCTGGCTGAAAGCGTGATCAAATGAAACAGTCAGATCAAACGTGATCAAACTGGTGAAAAAGGCTCTGTGGTTGGATTCAAGCTGGACTCAGCTGAGGATGTGGTGGAGAGATCTACACTGAGGAAGGTGGAGAATATTCTAAAGAACATGGATCACCCACTTCACAACACCTTGATGGACCAAAGGACCAATGGTGGTGGACGGCTCCTCTCTCTTCACTGCAGGAAAGAAAGATTCAGAAGATCTTTTGTACCCACAGCCATCAGACTGTACAACTTTTCTGTAAATAGTAGATAACTTTTAGAGACGTAACAAATGAGACGACAGTCAATTGAATTTCCCTTCGGGGATCAATAAAGTTCTCATTCTTCTTATTCTTAGCTACAATGCAAATTGCTTATTACAATCAATATCTAGTATCTATTTTTTTTATAAGAAATCAGGAAAAATGTGTTTGTATGGGTCAAGCTTAAATAATGCATGCTTGAGTCAGACAAGATCAGACATGTCTCAATGAAAAACCACCTGTTGCTGATGATTTTTGTTAATCGTTTTGGCCCGTATTTGGAAAGAGTCTTTTTACTCTCTTGTTTAAGTATCACAGCAGCTTGATGGTGGATCAAAACTCTATAGCATGTTTGCAAAAGACAATGAGACACTAAAACACTTCATTTACTTTTCAAAACCTAGTTTTTCTGTCAGTTATTTTTTCAAGTTTCACCAAAATGAAAAAAGAGGAGATCCTGTTTCTGACGCTGATCTGCTGGTCTTTAATTTGCTCCCATAGACTGTATATACTATGGACAACTTGGTTCCGTCTCCCACCTGCATACAGATTTGAAGCCAAAAAAGCTCATGGTATTTCCACGATTTTTCTTAATTTCTTGAAACCAGCATTACGCAGTAGCATTTTACGCATTCGGCGGGAGAGTCTTAGAGAGTCACTGTGATGACGCTCGGCTCAAACAGCATATCCCACGGGTGAGCTACGCAATTGCTGAACGCCAATGGGCTGTATCAGGTGTCAATCATAGAAAACATGAACCCCCTAATAACTTTTAAAAACAGCTTCACAGAAAAAAAGAGGACTTGTGCATAAACTAGTCTTAACAGGGGAAAAAAAAAATTATGTTCAGTGTAATAAATTTCTTAAGTTTGTCCACAACTCCATAGGTATTGCTGGAGAAGGCGGGATTTATGATCTATACTGCAGCCCATCAACAGAGGGTGCTGTTCTCGGAGTGGCTTCACCCAGCAAGGAGGCAATCGCTGTCCATTCTATATACAGTCTATGGTTTCTCCACCTTTAGAAAGAAAAGCACAAAATTATACATCAATATGCTGTCAAATTTGAGCCAAAGTGACCAATTTGAATCACATTTAATCGAGAAAGTCACTTTATTTACTCTAAAGTGATAATGAAAGTTGGAAGCAAAATCAGTTTTAGTGTATGACTAACTCTTCATCATTGGGAACATGTTGTAATCACAACATAGACTCCTCCCCCTATTTTGGCACTCAGCTTAGATTCCAGCATTTGATATAACAAAAGATCCGATCTCGTGGCCAGTACATCCAGTGTAATGGTACACTCTGAAGAGTTTGTATAGTCCAGGTAGAAAGAAACAAGCTATGGTTTCTGTGGAGGACCTGCTGGACAGGATGATTAAGTCTGAAAGAAGTCACATGCGATCTTGCCCCGTTCTTTCCCACACTGTGCTATTGGTATTCCGACCCAGATCTCTGAGGCCTGTTTTGCCTTCCTTTGTGCTGTGTTTCCATGGTAGTGTCCTCTGGAGGGGAGAAAAGCTTGGTTAAAGTAAAAAGGGGTGGGGGTGTGAGTTTGTGTGTGCCACTGTGCGCATGTGTACTTGCATACATGTCAAAAAGCTGACCTCGCTGTTGTAACACGCACTGAGAGTGCAGGAGGGAGACTTGTTCACTGTTGGTCAAGTACTTTTTTTAAATAGATTATTAAAAGCATCAATTAAGCATTAAGTGAACATGCAGGTGCTGGTACTGTAAGACAGGACAAAAAAGTTTGGACTTGACTCACACATCTACTATGGTTACCCACTTTAATGTGCATTCATCTGTCATAAAGTAGATCATTGAAAAGATCAAAGGTTTATTTGAAATCAAACTGATTGTGAATGGTTTGAAGAGAAGTCAGGTTCAGCTTCAGGCACAATGAGGAGAAAGTTTGACTCCAGAATGGGAATTATAATGTCAGGGGGAGAAGAAAGAGTAGCCTTGTGTTTAACATGCACTTGTGTGTTCATGCAAACACTGGTGTGTTAATAAGGCTGTGATGTGTGTATGTGGGGAGCCCTGGCGGCACAATAGTTAGCTGTTCCCAGTGCGGCTGCAGCACCCACGTCCACATTTTTTCATGCTGGGTGTGGCAGGAACTCAAGGTCATCAAGATGATGGTGGGATGCCAAGGCAACTTTCGGTTCTGGACTCAAGGAGACGGGAGAGATCTGGGAGCGAAACCTGAAAACCTCTTATTAAACGAATCAAAGATAGGCATTCTGTGTTTTATATTTAATGATGGGTAAATTCCAGTCTGCATGTCTCAGTCAAGGAGAAACCATTCACTGTAAGTTCATTTGAGATTGTCGTATTGTTTCTATTTGAAATGTCTAACTTTAAGCGTATTCTCTGCTTTTAAATCAAGCTCCCTTACGATGCTGAAAGTTTTGTTTAATCTGTGTCACTAGCCCATGATGGTTCTTCAAATTAAGCAGAAAGTCAGCATGGTCCTCCTCTTCATACAGATTTAGATGCTAATAGTAAACACTTTTTGTTCCTGTGAATTAAGCTGCATCCCAACATGAGCAGTGACGAACGGTGAACAACCTGTCCACCGCCTAACTGTACCACATGTTTTTCAGGTATTTCTGACGGTAGAGGCATTTGTGAGATTGTCAAAACCCTCAGTTTATTTTCAAGGCCGACTAGTCCTGCCACACTAGGACTTCTGTACCAGGCCATAATTGTCCTAAAATCATGAAGTCTGACCTCTGCATCTAACCCAGTAGTTCTCAAGTCCAGTCCTTGAGGCCCACTGTTCTGCATGTTTTGGATGTTTCCCTGCTCCAACACACCTGATTCAAATGATCAGCTCGTTATTAACTCATTACAGAGCTTGATAACGAGCTGATCATTTGAATCAGGTGTGTTGGAGCAGGGAAACATCCAAAACATGTAGGACAGTGGGCCTCGAGGACTGGACTTGAGAATCACTGATCTAACCAACCAGAGGGTGTAGGGGAGACCGGGGTTTGTCGTCACACTTTTTACACTCTTATATATTTCTCAGAATCAATAAATCATATGTAAACAAAATGTTTACCACAGGAAAGACCAGAGTCTAAGGTGTTTATTTTGTATCATGTCATTTTCATATCTTGTGTCAGTGTAGAGTTAAAAGCAATCAAATAGAGAGTGTTAACATGTGACATGTTGCCCCACCATCAGGTAAGTTGTCTCACTACATGTGGTAAGATGTCACAGTGGATTTTGCAGCTAATAAAACAAGGACAAAATTATTGTTGTCCTCATTTTTTTACTTAAAAGTGAACATCAAAGTCAGACACAAAAAATGTTTATCATTGAGTTAGAAAAAGTCATTGAACAAACGTTGACATAAAATATTATCAAACATGCTCTGGAGTTTGGAGAGCTGTCTGACCCTGTGTTTTGGCTGGGGTGAATGTTTTGTATTACTGAGCCAAGCTATGGTAGTTGACATTAAAGTCCTTTATTGTACTCCAGATTGATTCATTAGCTTGGGTCACCTGCCTGACTGCCCTCAGCATCATATCAGGAACTGCACTGCTATGTTTAGTTTTTCTTTTTTAATTCCTGACCATGTCTTCTCACTTTTTCCTCTCCTTTAAACCTCTCTTTTTCGGTAAATGTAAAGTCGAAATTTCATTATGAAAACTGCTGATAAACACACTCTATGTTAATTTGAATTCCTTTTAAACATGTGACAACTAACCCCAAAATGACTGAGACAAGTTTCCCCAAATTACCATGTTTCCTAATTCTAGCTCTAGCTTAAAGTTAGCTTAAAACAGAAGAATGACTGAGGTATGACAGGATGCCTTAATCTCTCCTCTAACAAGTCCACATGTACCACTGCTAGGATTTTTATCTGGATGAAGCTTATTTTAAAATGTATAAAGTACATTTTTTCACTTTGGGTTGTGCAAAATGGTTAATTGGCGTTCCTCTCAGCTCACAATGTGCTCTACTCTTCTCAGACAGGACTCAACCCCTGACTGTGTAAAGGAAGAAAACTAGTATTTTTACCACTTTTTAGTTGCGCCCTCTGGTGGTAAAGATGATTGCAATGTGACAACTTACCCATGTGACAACAAACCCCGGTCTCCCCTATTAAATATAGAATATTCAAATTGCTGTTACTTTTAGCAGACATGATCCTTAAAAAATCCCCAGCCTCAGCCTAATGATGAGATTTTTTTTATTTTTCCTGGACTTCCTTGTACTCCTTTTTTCCCTCGGCTCAGTTGAATCAGAATTTAAAAATTGTGAACTGGACTGTGGCCCTAATGTGTTTTCTGAGACTTTTTACTTGCACAACCAAGTAAAGGCTTTTTTCTCAGTAGGCTGCAGCTCCAGATTTGGTCTCTGTTAGTCCTAGCTAGCATGTCTCTGCCTGCTACAAGGATAATAACATGGGCCATGTGTTTGCTTGGGTAACTGCACTGAGAAGGTGGAGTGTTGTTCTACCACCAGCCAGTCCACTATATGCTAGAAAGGGAGCTCTGCTAAGCCTTTAAGCTGCTTTAAGACACTCAACTATAATTAATTAGCAGAAAATAACACTGGCCACTCTGTGAATGGATCAACCAATGATTGGAGTTTTTTGATCTTGGTCCCGCCCCTTAAGCTGAGGGGTGGTTTGTATTGGTGTTGAACTGATCAGTGGGGGATGTTACACACATCTCCCATGTTCATAGGGTTAGGGTTAGCATCAGCTTTCAATATTCTGTCATTACAAATAAAGAGGTTTCATTTTTGTCTTCTAGCTGCCCGGAATAAACAGTTCAATCTGCAAATGGCATTATCAGAGTTTAAACTGCAGCCTCATGCTATCTTCTTCAAGCATTTGAGTCAAAGGGTTTGTAATAGTGTACATATACTAAATAAAGAGTCCTACACAATGGCATTGTTGAACCAATTAGAGCCCATAGATTCTCATTAAATGTCACTTGGATGAGCTTACTTTTGCTTGCCCTTAAATTGAGTTGTCATGCGACCTACACTGCCTTGAGTGTCAGTCTTGTATTTATAGCCAGGCTTCTTAATGTCTTCCCTTGTTATTGAGACACAGAGTTCACTGGGAACCTGCTGTGTTGAGGGCGGATTAACTCATAGCTGCAGTAGAAGATCCACTCCTTTGACATGCGGTGAAATGGGAAGGGCTTCTTGTTGTGTTCCATATATTGCAGGTGGATAAAACAGGGATGGATCTGTTATTTATGACTTGGCTCTTTGCACTAATAACAACAATGGAGGGAAAAGAAGAAGGAAAACAAATGCAATGGGAAGCTTGAGGATGTAGCACACGGAAGTGGAGAGCTTGTGAGTGTGGTTATGTATGTGAGGGACACCATGGGAGCAGTGTTTAGCTGGTTTGCTGCTCGCCTTCATACTCTGGTGCTGGACACAACCGATGCATTGAAGCACCTGAAAGTAAGTGAAATCTGAAATGTTGAAATCATTTCTTGGTGCATCTTAGAAACCTGTTTTTAGCTGCAGCAGTACTGGTAGGAAAAAAAGGTTATGTTTGATTATACATTTGCTTTTTAAATGCATGATTAACAAGTATTAATGCATGAATACTTAAGGCTGGTGAAGTCTGAGGACGAGTACCAACTTTGCTCCAATACCAAAGAGAACTAATACTGGCAACGGTACAAGGAACCTTCTTAACAAGTGCTTTATCCAATGCAGAGGTTTACATTTATAAATGAACTCAATGCCACAACATGAGTATTTCATATGATGTCCTTCACTACTGGAGTCTTAATTTGTCTACATCTACAGTCTTTCCTTAGACACATAATTAATTCTGTGCTAGACTGTTTGTTTTTCTCTTTTATTGATTTTATGGACATTTTTCTCTGTTCATAGTTTCTTTAAAAAACAATATACTTTATGGTCTGCATCTCACCTATTGCCAGGGCTGGACTGAGACAAAACTTAGTTCACTTGGTCCATATTCGCCCAATGTCATTGTTAGCTCATGCAGTGCAGCTTCACCCTCCATGCGCACTCTGTCCCACTTGCTTTCTGCAGATGTTATTCTGCTCTGTCAGCTACGGATGATGAGAATTCATCATGTCACTGATAAAAAGCCTCATCAGCACTCAGACCTGCTGTCATTCGAATGAGTGAAAGTTTCTGAAACATGAGTTGTGTTGTTAAGATGACTTTATAAATTGAACTGCTGATATATATTGACAATAGAGTGGGCACATACAGGTAGAAAGAGGGGGAGAGACGGGGTGGGGAGGCCACTGTGTGGAAAGGACAGGGTTTGTGTGTGCATGTGTCTGTGTGTGTTTGTGGAAAACTGAAGAGAAGAAAAACAGCCTGATTTTTTTTCTTTTTTTTTTGAGTCAGCTGTCTGTACTTAAACATTAATAAGATTATCCAGTCAGGTTTGTCTCAGCCCATACAGTTTTGAGGACTGTTTATATTGGTGGTGCCTCATTTAATGGTTTTGGAGATTTGCAGTTGCCTACTTTCACAATAGTCCATCTCCATGAAGTAAAACCTTGCATATGACTTTGCTTTAGTCCAGCTCTACTCAGCCTCTGAAGTTTGTGCTTTCACTAAGTTGCTGCTTTTAGCTAAGCACCTTTGTGTATTTTTGTGTTTGCTTTAAAATACCAGCACCATGTGTCCAGACTTTGTTGGATTGTTCTCGAAAAAGAAGGAAAGGGGTGCAATAAAAATCAGACTCAGGGTTTTCTTCTTTGTAGGCTTATCATTTAATTAAAAACTGATTGGAATATACAAAATCTATATTCTTACCCAGCCCTATAATTACTACTGTGGATGCAGCTGTATGTGTGCGACAGTTGAGTCCAATGCAGATTAAGCCGTGAAGGTGACGGAACGTAACGTAGCAAATCACATCCTACCATATTGTTTTGTATTATAACATATCACATCATCGCATATTGTACTGTATCAGATTGTATTATATTAGGTCATATGGTATTGATTGTATCCTGTTATATTGTCACTTTATACAGTATGCTATTGTAATTTTTTTTATATTTTTAAAAATCACTTGTCTTATGTTTAACCCTATTTGCCTAAAAGTGCAATTACTCCAATTGGCCCCAATTTACTACTAATTGCTCTTGTTTAGAAGCCAAAATGATAAAATAAATAACACCCTAAAACCATATAAAACAATTTTGAATGAAGAGTCAATTCGACTGATTAAAATCATGATCATTAGATAATTCAATGCTTTAAATTTCATTGAGTGGGTTTTATTCCTGTATGTTCACACCTGTTTAGAAATTCTGTTGAAAAAATGTAGCAGGACCTGCTCCATTAATGACATACAGCTGCTGTGGATAAAAGTGGATTGGGGCAGTCAATGGCCTCTACTTGATTAACTGCTGTTAAATACATTTGGTGTGTAACTTATATTACTATTAACTATTGTAAATTAGATTTCAACATCTTACATGTTTTTATCTGGGGGATCACTCCTAGAGTAATTGTATCAGAGCAAGCTGTAAGATTTTAGCATCGTCTCACACCCTTGTTATTACTCCAATTTTAATTCTAACCATCTCTTCTTTACCGTCTCTTTACAGCCCCAGGCAGCCCTCAAAGACTGCCCCCACACTGATGAGATATGCTCAGTGGAACGAGATTTGAGTGCTGGATCACTGGAGTGGTGTGAGAGGGGCATCGGGGAGGCTGACACATCGGATGAATATTTTGACTTCCGCTCTTGCCACAGTGACACCCTGTCGGATTTGAGTCCCGACGAGGAGGACTCCGCGGATACCGTTCTGGGATTGGAGGATGCCTATGTCGGCCGATCAGTATTGGACAGCAGTTTCCACACGTGTCAGAGCAAAGCTAAGCGGAGAGAGTCAGTGACAGACAGGGACTGTCACAAAGATGCAGAGACTTGTTTTGAACAATTCACATGTAGTTTGAGGAAAAGCCCAGAGAACAATGTGGAACCTGATTTTCTTTGCCCTGAGATCCAGCCCCATCAAAAAACTGAGAACCTAAAATTAGACTTGGACCACAAGCAGCCCTGTATACAGACCATTTCCACTGACACTCAAGTGAAGGGAAACACGGAGCCATGCTGCTTACTTGCACAAAGCCAAGAAAACACTGAAACCTTTGACACAGAGGTGAATTGTACACAAGACACTGAGGAAGTGAAGTTACCTGCACTGCTTGAAGTAAGCAAAACCAACAGATGTAACGCATCTACAGACTCAGACACATGTATGATACAGATAGAGTCTGGAGAAGACAAGACTGCGGAGATACGACAACAGTATTGCAAACACGTGGAGAAGTTACAGACAGGACTCAAAAAGAAAAAGACAGCTGGGAACACAGGGGGAGACAGATTAGAAATCTGCCATTTTAACGCTGAGGTGTTCAGAACTTTCTCTTGGGAGGACAACACAGATCTAGATGAATGCAGTGACAACTGTAAAGATAGATTTCTCAGAAGAATAAAGGTAGAACCTCAGGATTTGATCAGTGAAGACCCTGAGGTAGAGACTAGAAACGTGCACAGTAGAGACAAAATTTATTCATGCAAAACTAATAGAGAAGATCACAAAATAGAGTGTAACTGTAAAGAAGGAAGGTGCATATCGTGCAGAGCAGATATCACAGATGTAGATGCACTAACTTTTGACAGTGCTTATGCAGAGCTTGGCTCCAAATCTGAGACAAAATGCCAAGACCCCCAGTTCAAAACAGATTTTGTTGAGGCAAACACAAACATCACAGAGAGACATAAAGTCAAATCAAATGTTGTGCTACACGACACTCAGTCTAGGTTAAAGGACACTCTTGGTACACAAAGCAGTGTATCGGCTCATGATGTGGATATTGGCTGCTCTCGATCTCATTGTGAGGAAAGCACAAACAAAGGGCTGTCAGACTCTCAGGTTTGTACTGCTGCAATAAAACCCAAGGATAAGGCATGGGTGTCCCAAGTCTGCTTCCAAACAGAGCAGATCGGGTGTTTTGGTGCTACAACAGAGGGAACAAAACCACCTGGGACTGTAAATGAAATTTGTTCCTCCATCACATTTTCCACAGACACAACAGCTTCTTATCCACTGGATACCTGTGCTGCTGAGCCGGCTGTTGCACTGCCTGACTCAGGCAGGAAGGAGTCCTCTGAGGTGCAGCAAGAGCAAAAACAATCTCAGAGCTCAAGGTTACAAACACTGCAAGTTCCAGATCCAACTCAAGATTTAATCCCTAATCTCTTGGATCAGGATGCTGCTGCAATAGAAATATCCACTTGTAGGCAGCTCCATTCTTTGGAAAAGCTCACACTCTTTGGCTCTGTAGACCAAGGGCCTTGCTCAACCAAAACCCGATCTGACACTGGTAAAGGGTTCGATGAATACCTGTCTCTGCAGACATCTCCTGAGAATTTGCTATTGTCTGACAACCAAGGGACAGAAGGAAACACCTCTGTGGTATTAGAGGACTTTGAAAGAGAGAGGCGGACGTTAGAATCACCTTGCTGTCCTCTCCTGAACAGTAAGAGGCCAGAGGCAGACGGCAGCCACGGTAATCTTGGCCAGGAAGAAATCGTGGAAGCAGTAAGCAAAATCAATTTTTCACTTTCACAGCTGAACGCTACAGAGCTTTATAAGCAGAGCGAGTCTAGAATAAATCCTCCTGCTCTTAGCGGTGATTTAGCAGCCTACTCTACACATGTGCCTAATGAGATACAAACAACATATCTCCCTGTTAATGAATCTGCTCAGAGCAGCTGCAGAAAAGACCAAGATGTAGCTCAAAGTGTAATTTCAACAAACATAAAGACAACCGCCAGCACATTTTCTGATTACTGTGGACAAGTTAATCACAAGATTAAGATCTCTGAAGGTCATTGTAGCCTGCAAGCCCCTCTTTCTTTGGTCTCTGACTCCAATAATAACACCAGGGCCAGTTTAAAATGTACAGATAGAGGGAGAGATGTAGGATGTTCCTTAGGTGAACCCCAGAGAACCTATAAAACTACAGGAGGAAAAGACTGCCCCCTTACTGAACCATCAGAAAATGTGATATCTGACTTTGAGGGCGTAAACAGACACCAGGTGGTTCAGTCTTCGGTGGACAAAAGGCATATCAGGAGCAGTGAGGACACTGGCTTTGTTAGTTGCAGTAATCTAAGCTTAGTTGATTCAGATGAGTTAAAATACTTCAAGATTGAGAGAAGCCAAGGAGGCAACACTTGTAGAGAAAGTCAGAAGCACAAAAGTTCCAAGTCAGAAGTAAAGGAAAGCTCCAAGTCGTCAGTGTTGAGTTCAGAGAGTCAAGACCTTTCTGCGGATGGTGAATCTCTGGCAAACCAGTACTGTTGCAGGAAACCAGGAGATCATAGCTTACTTTACAGAGGAAGAATTGGCTTAGCCCAATCATTCAAGGATTACACACTGGCAGATGAGTGGGAAGACCACACACAAGTTGGCTTGCCGGCTTCTCAGCAGGAAGTGATGGTAGTCAGACACACACACCCCGATGTCAGCCTCAGTCTGCTCATTGCAAGTAGTTTAGAGCCAATTCTTGAGGCTGAAAATTCACTTGACAATAATGACATGGCAGATGATGTTTCAAAAATAGAAAGTGGAGCAGATTACAAGATCTCGAGGCCTGCTGATGAAGTAAGGGATACTGTCGACATTACAAGTCCAAAGAGGTCACACCACCAGCAAAACGAGACGGATTATTTAGCCACTTCTAATTTGGATCCTGAGGAGACCTCTGCGGGCCAAGAGTACTATAAACCTAGGAATATTGCTTACGATGCCGTTTCTTACACCTCAGCTAGCAGCTGTGATGATTTAGAGGATCCCCAGTTTGCTCCTTCAGGCAGAAGTACTAGCACTGAGAAAATGATCGAGAGAAGCAGGAAGAAAAGCTACCAGACTGGAAATAGAGGCTCAAAGTTTTCTGTCTTTACTAAAATCCCTTCATTAAAGAAGGCAAAGGGCACAAAGGGCTCCAAGAGTGAGGAGATGCCAAAAGAGATATCCGATGTGGGAGATGAGTGCCTTTTGACTGAGCAACAGCCGCGCAGGGACAGCACAGACAATGACGATTTTGGTAAAGCTGGCATCCACAGCCAAACGGATCACCATGCATTTTCCTCACTACCTTATGTTGTAGATGAAGAAGACCATGGCTCCTTCCCCTCTGTCCCCGACTCTCCTCACGTCCCTGTCAGCAATTGCAGCAGCATAGAGGGTAATGAAGTGCCAAGTCCAGATAACCCCTGTGCACAGGTCCAGTCACCTAACGGACAGGCTTACAAGAGAAGCAGGAGCAATGACAACTTAAATATCCGGATGCGTTTTGCACAAGCACACAAGTCCCTTTCCAGCCTATTTGAGTCTCGTTTAGTGGACAAAGAGAATTGTGAGCAAGCAACTTCTGGTGCTGGTGTGGATTTTGGTAAAGCAAAACCGTCTTGGAAGAAGCCAAAAAAGGCCAAGGAGGCTGATTTGCTAAAAAGAGCTCTTTCAGTGCCAGATGGAGACTGTGTCAGTAAGGCTTCAGGGTCGGAATGCAGAGACTTTACATCCTCTCCACTCATGAACCGGCTCAGCAGTCAAGGGTCACCAACCTCTCTCCGGGGCCTTCGCCACACTGATCCTATCTCAAAGCGTGGAGTTCCACAAGTCAAAGAAAACCTCCACAAGTGTAAATCAGAAGGCCAGCAGAGAAAATGTTTACTAAACGGTCCCTCTTCCACAGAGTGTGTGTCTGGCCTGTCTTCATTTTTAGGGGACGGTGTTGACTCCCCACCCAGCCAAACCAGCCCCGCCTCACCTTTGAGCCCCTGCTCACCAGCTTCCCCTGCTCACCAGATTTCACCGTCCCACTCCAGATACAACTTTGCGGCCAACGAAAGCTTGACTGAGAGCCCCCTACGGCCAATGAGCCCCAAACCCAACAGCCCTCGACCTGGGGCTCAGCGCAAGATATATCGTTACCCTTACTCAACAAAGGCCAGTTCTGTCTCTCCTCTTGGCCAGTCAGTCAGCGTGGAGGGCTTGACAGATCCCCCTGAGAGACCCAAAACCCTAAAACCCTCATCTAGCCCAATAGGACTCAACCTCAGCCCTCCAGATATGGTCGAAATCAGAACTGACTGCCAGTCACACATCAGTCTGTATGCCATTGGCAACATCAACGACTTAGAGGTAAGAAAACCTCCTGCATGTAGTAGACAAACAGTGTAACATCTTCATTAAGAAACTATTAAATGTATGATTGGTTGTAAGTTGTACATGCATTGTTTAATCTCTACTATTTAAGATTGATAAACTCATATTGGACTTGAATGAAATGCCAGCTGTTAATCAGTGCGTACAAAGGGGGATGTCTGTTCAGTTTGCCAATATAGGCCATCACAGCTTCACACTCAACTCCAAATAAGTTGACACCAACAAAATCATTCACTTAGTGAGATTCTTCGAGTGTGTAAACCAGTATGGGCCCTCAATGCCTCTCGTATGAGTCCTTCAGTCAAAGGAAAGAACTTCGACCTTTATTTAAGTAGCTTATAGCTTTTATTTCTCCAAGCCAAAAAACAGTCGAAAGCAGCTGAAAGTGTTTACTTCCGAAAACTTTAAACTCAGCTCTTTAGCCCTGTCTTTTAGATTAGTTAATCTCCATGTTTTTATTCTTAAACTACACAACAAAGCATGTTTTTGCATCACTCAGCTGAGATGATCCATCTGTCACTCATAACAGCCTATCAGCACATATGCGCAACTTTGATCTGAGTATGATATAAAGACGTGAGTCATTTCTCAGCCCTGAGGAGTGCTGCTTGTAGGTTACTATTCCCAGAAGTGATCAAAAATGTTTTCTCTCACCCTCCACCTTTCTCATATTAATCATAGACTTTAATTAGCATGAATATATGGAAATTTTTGTTTAATGTATGCGATGTGAAGTCCTACAACAATGTTACCAGTATATCTATGTAAATCTTTGACTGAATTAGGATGGAGAACAAGTCTTGAATTCTCTGTGGCCCTTTGTGAACTCTGTGAGGAGCACAGAAACGTCTGCCTACAGTCGAATTTTTAGCTTTCCATTATGATTTAGTTGCTGACCAACATCCTACCTCCCTGCCAGCTCCAACAATAGTCCACAGTCAGAAAGAGATAACTTGAGAAGCAGCCCCCCCTTGTGGCTGTCCAACACATTTTGGTGAAAAAAAAGGTATCAGACTGTGAAACAGCTCTTTCAACACAGGATTTCCCCCCCAAGTTTGACTCCCACTCAGTACACAACATCCTGAAGTCTTGCCAGCCGTTAAGTGTTCACATAATCAGACAGCTTGTGCGGGTATCTTGTGTTCTTTTGGAACAAGATACCCACACAAACTATTTATCTCTCTACCTCTTTAGCTGCTTACTGTTTTTATGAGACACATACGTGATGGAAATTCCTGATGAGCCCTTACTCCTCAAGTTGCAATGTTTTTATTGTGATCTGACCAGCAAGAAGAACTGTCAAATTTAATATTACTTTTAGAGGTGCTTAGATTAGACAGCTTTATGATAAAAACAAGGTTTCAACAAGGTTCATTTTTGCATCATGTTTTGAACTGGTTTAATATGCATGGATATATAGACTGAAATAATGTTGTTGTTTTTTTTATCAAGAATTATGACACTGTATATTTAGTTCTTATTTGCAAAGAACTTCACCAAAGTAATGATTTAAAAAGGAAAAAAAGACCATCACCACATTTTTTTGTTTAATTGACATATAAGAATTTGTCAAAGTGAAAACCTCTTTCTTTTTTTAATCTGAGGTCTTGATAACTAATTATAACTAACTAATTAATTAATAATTACAATGATAACTAACTACAGCTTGACTCTCTTTTGGTGAAAAGTTTCTGTGTGTGTATTTGAGTGTTCGTCCTCATGCTATGTCAAGAAATCATAAAGTCAATGTGTCTGTATCTTGTCTTGTGAGTTGTAACAGCCAGCTACAATACAGACAGTAATATTCAAACCCTAACCAAAGCCCCAAACCTAACCAGTAAACTCTGCCCTTAGAAGGGCATACTAAATGGAGGCCAGCCTTCGTGCCAGCCCAGAGCTAGAAAGCTGCGGATGGAGAAGACTGAGGTGAAAGCTCATTTGGTTCCTGATTGGCTGAGGAGTAGCCTTTGGATGGATATGGTCCATGATGGATGTGGCCAGCAGCAGAGGAGAAAGAGTTTGGATGACCTCTGGATTGAAGAGCAAAAGAAATACAAACGTAAAATGACGAGGATCATCAGGGGGAGCTTTGGACAACTCAACACAGTGTTTTCCGAAGACATGGACAAAGTAAGATGTTGCCACAGCAAGGTGGGCTGGCCGACGAAAGTCCGAATCTTGGGAATCTTTCTGATCCTCGTCTTCTTCCTTCCTCGCTTTTCCGTCTCTTTCAAACTGTTTCTTCCTCTTTGATGACTTCTGACAGTTCTCCTTGAAAATGAACCGTTGAATCTGTCATGACGTTACCTTTCTGGCATGTCCTTCTATACTGTTTCTCTCTTTTCACCTCCACTTGAATGGAAGCATACTCATTCATCCTGCTTTCCTAACAATTATTGTCTCTAAAAAGTCGATGTCTTGTGTAGGTTTATGTCCTGTTAAAAATGACAAACACATTAATATCAGTAGAAATGTAATTAAACAAATCCATTGTTGTTCCTACAGATTGATGCTGGAGTCACCTCAGGGCCCACAGATGTCTTTCGGGGGATGCCCCTCAAGGCCCACTGCTTCTCCCAGAGCACCCCCATAGGCCTTGACTGCCTAGGTTGGAGAAGCCACATCTACTCCAGTAAGTACCCACTCTGGTGCAGATTTCCCCCAATTTAGACACTCTGTTCATATATAATTTTATTTCTGTTTTTATTTTATTAAAATTTAGTTCAAATTGGACCCCAACCCTGACTAGCACACACAAACACATGGTTGTCAAATAACTAGAGCTGTGTGGAACGGGAGATGGTGTGCTGTTGAAGTGTCAAGGTGTTCTTGTGTGAGGTGCTTTAGCTCCTCCAAGGATGAACAAGGCACCTCCACTATCACTGATGTGTGTGAGTCAGTAATGCTCTGGCCTCATCATTAAATTTTATAAAATTAGTAAAAAAAAAAAAAAAAAAAAAAAACCTTGATAGACTGGAAAATGATATTTTAAATCCACAAGTTCTTTTATTACAGTCAATTAACTGGTTATATTAATTGCAATAGAAATAGCGATTTTATGTATTAAGCCTATGTCATTACAGGTAAGCCTTATATGCTTTACATAAAGAATGAAAAACATAATACAATTAATAAACCAACATCCAGCATACACCAAACACACCACACAGTAACTGAAGAAACAAAGAAAACCTAACTAGACTTGGATCTGATTCTGGGCTCGGTTAACAGACTCTCACCATGACCTGAGGGTTTGGATTATGTAGCGTGTCAGAAATATACTGAGGTGCTGAACCATTGAGTGCTTCATGGACATTTGATAGGGCATAGCTGTAATCAAGCTTGTTTGAATACGTATGGATTAACTTTTCTGCATCAGTTTGGGACATGAATGGTTGTACCTTGAGGTGTTTTGTAGATGGCAGAGTGCTGCTCTCGTTTTGTTTGTGATATGATCTCTGAAGCTGAGATCTGAATCACTGACTTTGAAAGACTTTTATTTCAGGTGTAGGTGGATTTTGTCTCTCTCTGACTGCAAGTGTTTCAGTTTTGTTTGAGTTAAGTTTTAAAAAGCTGATTAACATTAAACAGTTAATATCATGCCTGTGAGGACATGAAGTCAACCATCCAGCAGACAATAAGGTGTGCCTTGAAACAGATGATGAACATGCCAAGGCTTTTGAATTGTTGATACGCAATGAGATAAGATAAAGAGAATATTTGATATAAAGATTGACAACAAAATATCAGGCAGAATTTATGTGTTTTTTGTAGTACTTCATATGCTCTAAAATATAGGGTACCATTTTCATGCTTCTTAAAAGCTTTGGGACTTTGACAAAATCCATTATTATAAAAAAGGTGTTTTAAAAGGCATTGTAATCTTAAATGTAAAGCAGTGTAGACTCTGTATGTGTGAGTTGTAGTATCTTCCTGCAGTGAGGCATCAATCTAACAAGTTGAAGTGGTGAAAAGTATCTCCTTCAATAGGACTGCACTCATTCTGTAGATTGAACTTATTTTAGTGATGCTAAAACATAAGTGTAAATGCAGTGATTCATGTATCTGAGCAACATCTCTCCTATATGTGAGAGGAAAAATGCAGTTCTTCATACAACCTGCTGGCTGCAGTAAACTCTCACTGAAAGTCAAAGCTAAGAGTCCCTTTGACTGTACAGTTTACCATCAGCTGCGCCTGCAAACTTTGATATTTCATATTGTAATTTTCTTTTTCCCTCACTCATTTTTGTTTGGGTGTTTTTATGGAAACAAAAAAAAAAATATTTGTCTTTATCAAGTGTTCAGAGGCAGAACCTTATGTGGAAGCAAAAAATGAGCACAACAGGACATGTCACTGAGGGGGATCTGAGCAGCATTTGTAAAATTGAACAAATTGACAAATTGAATAATGTTAACTGATATCCAGCCTGTCTTTTAACAGACTGTCATCTTAAATCTGACAGACTGCAGATTGCATTCTCTCATGGTGATGTCTGCATCTCTCCCCAGTGTAATTAGATTCATGGACCGCACTCATTTGGGAAAAGCAATATAGGGCGATTGCAACACAACCCCACTGTGCCTGAGAATGCAAGTGGGACAGCACACCACAATAAAGCCACTTTGGTCTTTTTACACAATGCCATGGTTACCATTGTAATCTCCAGTAGAGCAGAGTTAATCTGAGTAGTGATACATCTCATTTCCTTTTGTAATCTTTTAAGGTGGTTTCATCAGGTTGAATTCCCTTGACAACGGCAGCTTGAACTCGAGAAGTCAGACAGTCAGTTGTAAAGTTAGGCACAGTAAGCATCAGCTGAGTGGATTTGGATTTTTGTTTTTCTGACTCATTGTTTGTGACTGGCATATGGCAAAGCTGAGTAGTTGCAAATAATCAGTTTAAATTCTCTTGATGATAAATGTTTGTAATGTAAAGAAGGCTTTGAGATGCAGTTTGACGGACGCCGTAGTCCAAATCTTACTCTTAAAAGGGTTTGTTGTTTTTTGCCGTGTACACACACACTTCCAGGTGTGACACCGCTGAGGTGCACCATCTCCATAGAGATAATTATGACTGCTCTGCTTCAGTCAGGGGCAGAAATCATCAGGACTTGTTCGAAAAGAGAACCAACAGCACCTGGAAATCTCTCTTTTGTTTGTTTTTGTTGGCCTCTAGTGGTCGTACACGGAGGTGCAGGTGAATGGCTGACACGCAAGGTTAATCGATGAATTCGTGATTGATCAAAAATGTTAAAACAACTTAAATATTTTTTCTTTAGGCACTTAATTAATTAGTTTGTAGATTGAAGTGAGCAGAAAAAAAATCAACTACTGATGCAAAGAGAAGATAAACTCTGGCTTAAAATGATGATTATGTCTATTATATGTTTCATGTTTTATCCTGAAAATCCAGTCAACATCAACTATCCCATGCACAACAAATAAGTATGTGTGTGTGTTGGTGTGTGTGTGTTGGTGAGTGCATATGCATTTGGCTGTGTGTCTATGTGTTTGTGTGTTTGTGTGTTTGGTGGGTGGGGAAGGGTAGACTGAGGGAGGGCTGAGTCTTTTCAGTCTCCAGTTAAATGGATCCTGCGCCATTAGTGAGCCATTCACGCTGTCGCTGGCAGGCAATTGACATGGTCGAGCTGCAGAAACCTCCCTGTAGTACCCCCACTGATGTCAGCCTGGAGACAGAGAGAGAGAGAGAGAGAGAGAGAGAGAGAGAGTGGGGGAGAGAGAGAGTGAGAGAGAGCAATTGACTGTGTGTTGATATTAGGAAATGAAGCATTGTGCAAATGGGTAGAAAGACCGGGCAACAAGAACTGAGAGAGAGAGAGGGCAGCCACTGTGTGAGAGACAAACAAGAGAAGAGAGTTGAAGGGAGAAGCGAAGCACTCTTCTCTGCTTGGAAGGAGGAAACAGCAAGTTGACAGCTCAAGCTTACCTCAGCGAATAGCGCAGTAGATCAGCACGGAGGACACCTCCCCTTCCTCCACCTCCACTGCACTCTCTCCCTTCTGGCAGGATAAACCACCTGCTCAGGCACCTCTTCATTTCCACTTACCTCTTCACTGCTCACTTTCATTTCCCTCATTGCATGGTGCATCCAAATTGGGATGCGGACCCAACAAGGCTCAGAGGGGGGCGTTCCCTTGCCTGGGGGCAGCTGTGGCAGTAGTGGCAGTGGCAGCTTGGGGCTGTCACCGGGGTCTGACTCGGATGGTGGAAGCCCCACAGGCGGAGGGGTGGACAGCATTGTGGACGCTGGTCTCGGAGTTGGTGGATGTATGGGTGGAAGTGGAGGAGGAGGGAGCTTAGGTGGAACTCTGAGGGGGGTCCTGTCTCGCTATTGGAGCTTGGAGAGCCTGCACTCCACCACAGGTAAGCACCGTGCACACATGATGCAGGTCTGTGCAGATAGATACCCCCCTGCTTCACTCTGGTGTAAAACTTGCAACTTGTAAATGTAAAGTGTAAATTTTTACGCACGAAAAGACACATGTGTACACGAGGGGACTGACACACTCCCATTAATGTGCTGCAAAGAGATGGATAAGAAATACTGTATGTGTGTGTGTGTGTGTGTGCCTGCGTGATGTGTGAGTGTGAGTACATGTTGGTGCATCATGCCAGATGACACTCGCTGACAGGGTACATGCTGTGTTAATGTTTGGGTGGGCCAGCTTCGTGGCATTGTGGTCAGGCCGAGACAGCCAGGACATAACACAGCCCAAGTTTACATTCCAACAGTGTTATGTTCTCTGATTTCAATCTGTGTGCATCTCTGTTTATTAAGCTTGTGGTTGTTTGCAAAGGCTAGACTCGTCTTGATCCATAAGAAGCATGTGAAAAATAACACAGAGGGTCCTAAAAACTCAGTTCTTGTACTGTTTATCATTTAAAACTTAAAAAAAATCCTGAACGCTGAGCAGAGTTTAAATTTAGTTCTTTGTTTTTTTCATTTTCACCCATGAGTAAATGCTGCTGTTTGACATCAGCTTTGATTTTTATGTTATGACACTACACAGTTGACCCCAGCACTCTCCTCTTGTCGTAGTTGAGCCTTTGTGGGTCAGGCTTTTGTTTGTGCGTGAATTCTTGTCGCTTGTAACTTATCAAGGATGGGTCGTATACATTTTGCTAGAGAAGGGGAGGACAGTTGAAGATGTGCAGAAGAGTGGGAGGAGGGTCGGATACAGACTGAATAATCCACAAGAACATAAGCAAGTGTTGGTTGCTTTGTTGGAGGAGGAGGAGGAGGAGGAACAAGCATATGTGCAGTTATGCAGTGGTATGAAAATGAGCAGAGTGCATGTAATGAATATGCGTAGTATCATGCCATTAGTCATGTTTATAGATCTACGTCCGTTTCCAGTGTTCCAAGCAGCTACAGCATTTTTTTTCCAACATCTACCTCCATGGAGCAACTTGACTTACTTCCAAAATAGAAGAAATCTAGATTTCAACATAAATCGAAATCAATGCATTGATATTTAACAGACTAAAAAGGGTCGATCACAATGTCCTGTGAAGCATGTCCAAGTCTAAAGGTCTGACACCAGTTGGCAATACTCACAGTTACAAAATTTGATGGGCCTGGCACAAACAGTACCTTCAATGGAGAGTATATGTGAGGAGACTGTAGCCAGGCTTTGTCAAAGCAGGAATATCAGAGACGCAAAAACATGATAACCTGTCACTCAGAGTGGAAAAGGCACAGTGAAAATGGATTCAATAATTAAATAGAGGTTGAGTAAATGACAGTTTTGAGTTCAGATTTCTTCAGATTAAGAATGATAAAAACACTGATGGGAATATAATTTGATTTACATTGTTTGATTGTTTTCTTCTTTTGGTGGGAGCCAGAGCAAAGTGACACAAGGACATCTGTCTCCGGACAACAATGGGCCCCTGTGACTGATAGTAAACTCTCTCTCTCTCTCCCTCTTTCTCGCTCCACCTCTTTCTCTCTTTCTTATCTCTTTCACACTCGCCTTCATCTCCCTCACATCGTTTTCTCTCTTTCTCATCCCTTTCTCTCTCTTTTTTCTTTGTCTCTTCCTCTCCCTTTAACATTTTTTCACACTTAAACCCCTTACTTTACAGACATTAAACTTTGACACTTCCAGGAACATGCTTTTCTTATAAACACCTCACAGTGAGAATTAATGTCTCATATGTGTAAATTTGATTGGCTGGGCAGCGTTTAGAGGATATGTTATGTTTTAAGGTTCTTAATGCAGTAGAACCATAATAGTAGAAAATAAAAGCACTTAACTTACAGAAGAATTAAAGGGTATAAGGCAGCGACTGATAAACCAGAGCCAAACAGATTGCTGCAGGTTAGCCAGAGGTCATCATGTCATAGAAGGTTTACACTGATAGCATGACACAAATAGTTTGTCATCACAAGAGTTACCTCACCATTGTTGTGTAGCTCCTTCAACTCTTTATAGTGGGAGTGCTCCAACTATGTACTTTGCCTCAGAAGTGAAAATTGATGATTTTTCAAACATGAATGCATTTATTTAGGGGATAGTAGTTTTAAATATTGCACCTTATGACTTCTTGCAGGGCTTTTGCATTGGATGTTCAGGTAGGGTCTTGGTCACAGTCCAGATTCAGCTTTATCATAAAGGTGTTGTATGGACTCTCTAGGTCAGGTTCCTCCAATCTAAGCCACAAAAAGATGAGAGCTGTCCATGCATGGGGGCAGAGTCATGTTCAAACAGGGTCCTGCTTTGGAAATATTAAGAGTTATTACAGCTTTTATATGATACTATTTCCTACTGAATGTTGCATTTTTTCCCTACCTTGTCATTTCTGAGCCCCCAGCCTTCAGGTTAAACTATGTCACTTTGTCCTTGTTCTTACCGGGAATAATACAATCTCTAAAAGGTGCTTTTGAACCACAGGAACTTTATCCCAGAATAAGGAACCTTATCCTGGGACTATGACTGCAGGAACTAGAGAGTAAATTTAGTTCTTGAGTAGAAGACCAACCTCTCAAAAAGCCTCTGAATACCTGTGCAAGTAACTTCACTTCTAAATACCGTCCTTTGGTGTCATTGGCCTGATTTACATTTTCCATAAACTCCAAACTTTAGGCCCCCAGTGGAACCATTCAGGCCACTTGTAGAGAAGTCCCCTGGAACTAACAGCTCTAGGTGCCATTGGTGGGAAAGCACCTCAAGTGTCATCTCGAGGTCTAGTTTTAAAACGTGACAAGCCCGTGTTTTGATTCACTCTTGCCTCTGTGTGGGCCAGTGCTGTAGAGCAAACCAGCTCGCAACTCTGAAGCCCACTTTGCCCCTGAACACACACACACGCACACACACACACACACACACTAACAAGTGTCCTCATCCGCGTGGTAAGAAACAGTGAGAGAGGGCAGGATGTCTCAAAGCATCCATCACTTAAAATGTTAGGCACAGGGCACTCTGGGAAATAGGTCACTGTGGAACAGCCATTTAGCCAGAGGCATCTTTTGCTCTACCTCTACTAAAGTTACTCGGTCGAGATGGACATAGCTGAAACAGACAACTGAACCACTGCAATGATTTCCCCAGTTTTGTTTGTTCATTTGATACTTTGTTGTTTAATTTGACATAACTGAATACAGAGTTTTATAAGAAAGAAGTGCAGGAACTCTAAATTTGCTCCAGAATCATCTCCTGGATCAGCTCATGCCACGGTCAAACGAAAGACTTGACCGAAGTTACTTCAAATGACAGGATCTGTGTCACAAATTGAGGAAAGTAACAGTATTGTTAGGCTTGAACACATAAATACATAAGACCATAATAGATCTTGAAGCTAACCAATGTTTATTTTTAACCCTCAGTATGGGCTCAGTATGGGCTCAGAAAATTGAGAGTCTTGACTGGACCATCAAAATGAATTCGATAATGACAAACTAGACATGGCCAATCAACCTCCGAACCTTTAGAATACTGTACGTACACTCTTTCCTGTCTACAGCCAATCAATCCGACATACAGTTTAGGTCATTTCAGCAGTGAACTAAGCTAGCAACACAGCAGGGTGATATGAAGTGCTGAGAGCAATTAACCCCTCTTAATGGCATTGTTGTCTCCAAACAGCCCATTACCTCATGTCAGGGCTGCATGCTGTGTTCCATAAAAGAGATTGAATGCTGCGGTGGTTGTTGTTTAGGGGCACATGTCATCATGTAGGATGCAAAGAGAGGCTTTTCCATTAATCAATACAGTCTCCAGTCTTCTTCCGACGATGACGGATCTGCAGGGGCTTATGGAGACCTCCCCTGTTCATGTTCACATTTAGAAAAAAAAATGAATATTGTCAGTTTTTTAATTGAAAAGATATGCAAAAATACTTTAATTTTCACTAAATTCTTTCCTGACTTTTCTGTCTCTGCTCCACCTCCACTTTACATGTTGCGTTGCACATGCTTTGACCTGGGCTGTTTTGTCGTAGTGCAGACTTAAAGGCCCTTTGGTGCAAGTGTCAGTGTATTTGAGGTGAGTTTAACTTTATATTTTGTCATTAACCACCTCCATGTGGCCGGTTTGGCTGCACCTCAGCTAAACAGAATGCTAAAATTACTCCTCATCTATTGGTACAAGAAGAAAGGAGAGGGAGAGAAAAAAAATACACTCCATGTCTGTGCTCTTCATTGGCAGGGAAATAGTGAAAAGTCTTTCTACCTAAAATAGATTTCCTCTGATGGCAAGAAATGATGACACCCATGGGCTGAGTAGAGCTGAGACTGGAACTTGTTTTTCCCATCATGCCACTCTTTGTGTAGCATAAATTCCAGTCTTGCCTGTTTTCTGCTTGACCTATCCAGCTGTATTTTCTTGCAGATGGGGGACTTGTTGTCTTGAATTACTGCTTGGTCATTCTTGATGTATTCGAATTGCACTAGGCTGGCACTGCCAAGCGCCCACTTGGCTTTTATTGCTGCTATGGTAGATGCAAGTTCCCCTCTGCCATGGCTTTTAATACTGTGGTCCCCTACTATGATGGTACTGATTAGGGCTGGGACGATATGCTTTTCTCCCGATTCAATTCTTCTACGTTTTTTTTTTTCTTCGGGCAAACGTGAATGTATCGTTCTTTATTTGCGTATGAACACGCTGGTATTGAACGCGCTCATTCTGGCGTCTGTGAGCGGCGTTCTAGACTCTGTTTACAAGTGTGCCAGATGTCCAGAGCCTTCCAGGCGAAACCCCGGCTAAAACACACCATAAACAGGCCTTCATATTTTGCGAAAAGACACCCAATCTGGCAACCGCAAGCAGCCTGTCTGTCGCTCTGATAAATACGTCAGTCGTCACGACTTAAGTTTACATGTTGGATGAGGGAGGTCGCACTAGCTGCCCAGAGCACCCAGACTCATATGAGCATTTACTGTTAATTGTTACTCTTCTTTCCAGTATTTGCTGTGGTTCCTTTTTATAATGACTGAAATGGAATTTGATGTGAATTGTTTCCAGGTAGGTTTGGAAAAGTATGACAAAAAAACTTAAGGACTACAGTCCTGTTGTTGTATTCATAATAAAGAGTCTAAAAACCATTCAAGCAGCAGGTTTTCCTCATGGTTATGAAAATATACTCTAGGGATGAACATTCTTACTAATGGGGACTGAACAAAACATTAGGGAAACGCCAGTATTCTGAGGGCTGTCCTCTCAATGCTATGGTTGGATCAGGACTCAAAAACGGATATGAAGATTAATCTGGTGTAGTTTTAGTGTTAAAACGGCTAAAATAATTGCTGTCTGTGGTTCTATATGGGCTACATAAAAAATCTGGACAAATAATAGCTTGCAGCAAAGTATTGCAGAAAAAAAAAACTGAATTAGTTCATTTTTGGGAACCATGCACTTAAGTTTAAAATGTGGAATTATGAACGCTGAACTTAACTAGTTCATTTTAAAATGTGTGAACTGAACTTTGAACTAGTTCAGGTAGAAAGTGAACTTTCCCAACACTGATCACATGTAAGTCAGTTTTTAAGATTTATTCTTAAATTTGAAAGGGAAAAAAAGCGATTTTTGAACCAAAATATTGATTTTAAAAATTGTAAAACAAAAAATTGCGATATGTATGTGAACCAATTTTTTCCTCCCACCCCTAGTACTGATGATCCCCTCTCTCTGTCTCAATCTCTACAAGCCTATATAGCATACCGGACATGTTATTTAATTAGGATGACATGTCAAGCTGGTGCACTCAGGAGTCACAACAGAAATACCCACTGTAGGCTTAAGGACTGGGAACTGGGTAATCACTTCTTTATATTTATTTTGCAGCACATGTTTGAGCACACCAGAGCTCAAAAGTGATAAATACTTATCTGCAAAACTATTTATTCAGTATGATCTGGTATTGAAATTTCTAAAGTGGTTCTTGTTGCAAGTGGCAATGGGTGCTGCTATAAGTGGCTGAGATAGGAGGAAGTTATGGGCCCAGAGGAGGAAAATTTGATCTGCATGCCTTGTACAAGTGACCAGAACAGGCTGCTTAAGTCTCCTTTAAGACTACTTAACATACAGAGCTGGTGCTTATGGTGAACCCACTGACTTACAGAAATCTGTATGCTAAAACAGTCTCAAACAGTGTCACTCAAGGCAGAGAGCAATTCAAACTTCACCAAGCACCTCTGTGACAGACACCCAGACGTGTTCAAGACTTACATAAAAGTGTAATGCATAAGCTAGCTTGTGCAATGCTGGAGGGCCACTGAATTATTAGTATTCTTGTAATATCCTTAGGTTGCGGTGGGACACCTCAATGATAGAACCTCAGCGTGTAAGTGCGCAATCAAAAACATTCAACATGCCGCAAGATGACTCTCTTTGCAGGAAGTGTATGAATGTCTGGTGATAATTAAACTCTCTGCAGCTGTGAAAACCAGTCATGAAGGCAGCGAGCAAGAGAGAGGCGTACGAGTAAAAGACTGCAAGCAACAGCATAATAAAACAGTCACTGCTTGTAGCTGCTCATTAGGTAATTCCTGCAAAAGTCAGGAAGAATACAGGCGAGGTGAGTGAGGCGGTAAACCTCTCTGATTTATTCATGAGTAAAAGTAAATAACCAAGGATTCATAAGGTATTAAAACACAACCCATGTATTAAGAATCTGATTAAATATATATATTTTATTTTATTTTTTGGGATAGTTACATGTGGATACAGAATCTTAAATTTTATTTTTCCCTTTGGATGTCAGTAACTTTGTGATTTATCAGGCCTGTCTTGTGAAAACCATTGTCTCATATTCTGAATTTTTGAGCATCTACTGCTTCATCTGAAGAAAGACTCTTAACTTAATGTTTAACCTCAAAGTTGTCTGCCTGGAAACAGAAGACAGACCGAGAATGTGAGGAATGTAAGATAGGACCCTGACCTCAAACTCAAGGGGATCACACCTTTAAGTGCTGACATTTCTTGATAGATTAGGAGTGAGTACATTTCTCAGAAATGAGAGTCTGGGACCAATTTTGGTCTCTTTGGTGTTGTCCAATGCTTTATCCCATAGCACAATGTCATTGCTTGGATAAATCAAATCTTTGGTTTGCTAGTGTAGACTGAGCACCTCTGAAGTTTTGTGAAAACTAGTATAATCTTGATAATTATCTTCCTTTTTTGACATTAAGATTCTTTAATCATGGCATAACAAAAAAGTGTTGATTTGAAGGCTGCATAAGTCTTGAAGACTCCATTTTAAAGAATGGAAGTACAGAGCGTGAAAGCTTGTCTTTTAATCAGAAATGGAGGTAAAATAAAATAAATAAAATTCCCACTGTTTCTTACATAAAACACTACAACACAGGCATTCCATGAAGTAATAAATGTTTACATCTAAAGCTTTGTTTTCTTCAACTTATTTTCTTAAATGTATCTTAGTCCACCATCAACAGTTGCTTTAATTTCTAGAAGGCACATTTTTTTCCTTTTCTTTTTTTTTTTTTTTTCAAATATTGGCTTATTTTGTATTTGATCTCTGCAACCCGTTCCAAAAAGCTGGGACAGGGTCATATTTACCCACATTTACCACTCTGTCACTTTACCTTTCCTTTATATAACACTCAATAATTGTTTGAAATCTGAGGATGCTAATTGTTGAAATTTTGGAGGTGAATTCTTTCCTATTCTTGTTTGTTGTATGACTTCAGTTACTCAACAGTCCAGGTCTCCATGGTCATATTTATACTTCATAATGCTCCAGACACATCTGGACTGCAGTCATGCCAGTCTAGTACCAGCACTCTTTTACTGTAAAGCCACGCTGTTGTAACATGAGCAGAATGTGTCTTGATGTTGTCTTGCTGAAATAAGCAGGGACATCCCTGAAAAAGACGTGGCTTGGATGGCAGCATATGTTGCTCCTAAACCTGTATGTACCTTTCAGTATTAATGGAGCCTCACAGATGTGACACTTAGCCATGCCATGGACTCTGACACACCCCCATACATCACAGCTGCTGGCTTTTGAACTTAGACCTGGTAACAATCTGGATGGTCTTTTTCCTCTTTAGCCCGGAGGACACCACGTCTTTGATTTCCAAGAACAATTTGGAACGTCAACTCGTCAGGCCACTACACTTTTCCACTTTGCGTCAGTCTGTTTCAGATGAGCTTAGGTCCAGAGAAGCCAGCAAAACCAATACTGGCATTGGTATTGCATGGTCGATTTTGAACTTGTGGATGTAGAGGTGAAATGTGTTGACTGTCAAAGTATTCCTGAGCTTACGTGGTAATATCCTTCACAGAGTGATGTTGATTTTTGATGCAGTGCTGCCTGAGGGGTCGAAGGTTACAGGCATTTCATGTTGGTTTTGGGCCTTGCTGCTTATGTGCAGAGACTTCTCTGATTCTTTGAATCTTTTGATGATAGTATGGACTGTAGACAATGAAATCCTTAAATTCCTCTAGTTGTACATCAAGACATGTCGCTCCCAAGACTATTTTCTCATACAGGTGCTCACAAAGTGGTGAACCTCATCCCATCCTTGCTTGTAAATAACTGTGCCTCTTGAGGATGCTCCCTTTACACTCAATCATGACACTCACCTGTTTCCAGTGAACCTTTTCACCTGTAAATTGATCCAAACAGATGTTTTTGGAGCTGACTTCAGTTTTCTCAGTCTTATGTTGACCCTGTCCCAATTTTTTGTGGAAGGTTTTACAGGCATTAAATTCAGAATGAGTGAATATTTGAAAAAAACAATAAAGATTATTAGTTTAAATTTTAAATATCTTGTCTATGTAGTGTATTCAATTGAAAATACATGGAAAAGGATTTGCAAATCACTGTATTCTGTTTTCGTTTAAATTTTACACAATGTCCCAACTTTATTGGATTTGCGGTTTGAATGACTTCACAGCAATTATAGTATAACTACCACAAAGTCATCATCTTTGGCTTCTGGCCAGTGGAATATTTTTATTCCAGGGAGATCACGATTCATCCGATTTATCAGCGGTTAGAAAAAGCTTTGTGATGCTAAAATGAAGACACCTTCTTGTAGCAGACTAAGAAATAGCAAAGGAAAAAAAGAGAAGACTATCAGGGTGCCAGTTTTGCTTGTCCCGTATACAGAGGCTAAAGTCCTCTTCTCTGTGATCACTGGTTCAACTCCAAGTCACAGTTTTCTGCTGTATGTTTACTCCCACCAGGGTTAGAGTTGGAATCATACATTACCTCCATCTATGTCCCTCTGTTTTTTTCCATCACTTTTCAATCACTTATTTTTCACCATGTCGGTATATTAGCAGGTCAGTGTAATGTCTGAATGAGCACTTTTGTCACTTGTCCGTGAATATTGCAAATGAAGTCTTGCAAGAATGAACCAGGACAAATGAGGGTGCTCCCCTTCACGACTTTCCAATTCGCAACCTCCGTGCACACGCTAGTCCGTAATGTCTGAATAAAGACATAATACAGCCTACTGTATGTCTGAAAGCTGAGAAGCCTTCACTTTAACAAACAGATAAAGACATCGATGTGACAGATTCCTGAAAAGAGCTTTCGTCTACCTTTCCTCTTCTCCTGTTGTCCTTTGTCTGCCCATCCCCCTTCTTTCACATGTCCTCTCCTTCCTTCCCATCCTCTGATAATAATGCAGGCAAAGGTGTGCAGCAGTAGTAGCAGAGACGCTGACGTTTTTTACAGACCTGCAGGGTGGGGAGATGGGTTTGTCACATTCCATGTAGTGTACTTCGTAGTGTTTGTGTCCTTGTAATGCATTTGCGATGGCTTTCATATACTGCCCATGTATGGCTGTAAACACAGAGCCGGAGGAATAATGCAGCGCAGCCTGGCACTTCCCTGCACACACTGAACACCTCCCCCTCCTCCTCCTTCCTCTATCATTCCTCTTCACTTCACTTGGTCAGAGCCTGGAAGTCCTCATCAGGGTAGATAAGTCACGAGACAACACTCCCCCAACGTGTGTGACACAGAAGAGCCAAGATTTATAACTAGTTCACATTCTTTTGTGTGGATGTGTCGAGTAACGTCAGGATGTGTTACTTCAAGCAACACTGGGCCTTTTTTTTTCCTCAGATAAGATAGGTGGTAGTTGGTTTCCTGATGAAATGTGGAAGACACTTATTGTCCTTCATAAGAAATAGGTAGAAGTTTGGGGAAAATACAAGATACCTGTACATCCATCATAGGTACATAAACAGCTTTTTGTGGAGAGTAATTCCCTCTTATGATAGATACTGTCATCTTTATCTTTAACTAAACTAATGCTGCTCAATTGCTGAATTTCAACAAACATAGCTAATTTAGAGCCCAAATGTAATGCATCATGCTGGTTAAAATTCGTTCACTCATGTCAACCCCAGTGTCTCAGAGCGAAGTAGTTGTTTCGAGTAGTTACCATCAAACACTCTCTGCACTGCAAAAGCAGAAAGCCGTTCAATGCCACATGGAAATAAACTCACTGAAGTGACGCTAAACATTATGTTCCAAATTTTTCATCATATAAATCTGATCTTGTGAAAACTGAAAAATGATTGCTAACAACTTTGTTGGATTTACTATCATAATGAAGAAGCTTTTTGGCAATAATAACCAGGGTGTTCATAGGATAATGTTCAATGTTGTCATAATACATAAGTCAGGTGATGGATTAGCCTTTCCTATTATGCTACAATCAAGTTAATAGACATAACAACACACTGGCCCTGCCCCCTATAGAGAAAGTGTTCACCCTTTTAAAGGTATATCCCTTCAGTATTACTCATGAATGTCATGAAGTAGGGATGGGGCCGATCCGATCCAGTATCGGTATCAGGTTCCAATACCAACGTAATTTACTGATTGGAAATTTCTGATCCAACCTGCAAAAAATTTCCGATCCATATGTCATGTCTTTGCTTTAACTTTGTCTTCTGAAATGACTGTACAAGTGATTCTTGCCTGCCAATCTGCAAGCTGGCTGCAAACTGTGAATGGATTTCCTGAATGGAGGCCTGGAGACACGGAGATAAGATACGCCCCCATTCGGGAAATCATACGTACATATACTTGCATTTAGAGAAGAGTTTATTACAGCCTCATATAAAATAAACAATAATAATAATGATGGTAAAGCTAACAGAGCTCTGGTATTGAAATAGTATCGGCAGATATCCAAATTCAGGAATTGAGATCGGATCGTATGTGAAAAGATGTCTTTGGTGCGTCCCTATTATGAAGCCAGTTGTGTTAAGTTAAAAGTTAAGTCTTTTAAAACAAGAAGAGATGAACCAGTTTGTTTTTAAACAACCCAGACTTCTCCCTATTGTTAAAATTTTTAGTCCTTTTGCAACTTTCCTACATCATTAGGCGTTATTCAGTCTGCAGACAGCCTATTTGAACAGTAATTTTGCAGATCAGATTTGTGTACTCAGACAGCAGAAACCTCCTGTGATTAGCATGTTAATGAGGAAGGCATCAGCAGCTATAACATTGTTCTGCTTCCAACCAAAAAAATGGCAAGTGGTAAATCATCAATTGCTCCATGAAACACATGCTGTGAAGCTGCTGCTGTTGCATTCTCGACATGTGTTGTCGAGGGAGCATGGTGTTCTATCTTCCTAGTGACTGTACTCTGTTGTTGTCAAGGTTTCAGGAAGTGGGCTTACCTGGTTGCATGATTGGTGGTTGGTTTGAGTGGGGTCAGTGTGGTGATTAAACAGCATGCAAGGTGCTGCAGTATGAGAGAATATTTATGAATTAACAAGACGATACAATACAAACTTATTCACAGAGTGCAGAAACAGTTAAATGCTCCCAAAACTGCACAGATAGTGACTCCTTGTGCAATGCTGTTTGTGCATATTAAAGTGAATAGTAATGCAAATGAATCTTTTTGCAAAATACTTAAATACTTAATCTGCAAACACTGGTGCAAACTAAGGGTGGGAGAAAAAAAAGTGTTACAACATAGTATTGCAATAATTTGTCTGGTTATATATCGTATCGTCTCATTTACCAAGTATTGATTTTTCAAATTACTTGTTAATGTGAAGTCAAATCTATGATAATGGAAAAATAAAATCAACTGTTTGTCCAGTGAAGTTGGCAGAGGTGACATTGTAGAGCAGGAGAAAATTATTACAACAAATACAGCGTAAGTAAGACAAATATAAAGGAAAGCCAAATGCTAAATTAGCTAAACAGTTGAAAAAATTGTAGTAATCGCTCTATAATGTATCACAATACTCACTGTGTTGCAAATGTTAAAAATCGCAGTAATATTGTATCATGGCCAAGTATCATGATAATATCGTATTGTGGCCCTAGTATTGTGAAAATATTGTATTGTGGCCCAAGTATCATGTTAAAAATCTCGTATTGTGGCCCAAGTATCATGATAATATTGTATCGAGGCCCAAGTATCGTGATAAAAATATTGTATTGTGTGGCCCTAGTATCGTGATAATTAGGGCCCGAGCGTAGCTGCTAAGCAGCTGCGAGAGCCCTATTATTCCCCAAGTGGTTTTTCTTTGTTTCTTTCTTTCTTCTTTTTCCTCCCCTTTGAACTGGAAAATGGCCCACTTCCCACTGGCGAAAACTCATGAAATTTGGCAGGACGACCGGGCCTGGTGAAAAATTCGATATTCTGAAGTCGCCCAAACAATAAAATGCAAAATGGCTCCATAGCGCCCCCTAAGGTGAAAATTCACACTATTGACTGTCACGCCTTTACGCTTTGTCAAAATGACACAAAAATTGACACACATATGTATCTCAATAAGATCTACAAAAAAGTCAGTGCGGGCGTATCTGTCAAATGTACGGTTAGAGGGTTATTCCGCATTTTTTGCCGATCTGCACACATTGGAATTTCGCTAACTCCTCCGAAGGCTTTCTTTCCACCGGCACCACGTTTGCTCAGGCCAATCTACACACCATGGCCATTAAAAGTTATTCAAATCATGACGCTGCACCCCACGGTTTAGGTTCTAGGGGGCGCCAAAGATAACCCTAAAATCCACATATTTAAAAGTCTTATAACTTTTTATTTTTGCCCTCACTGGCCTCCAAGTTTTCTAGGATAATGCAATGTCCAGCCATCAACACATTTGTGAAGGAATTTTTACTCCCCAAAAGAGCGCCCCCCCATGGCAGGAGAAAAAAGTCATTTTTTTCTTGTCCCCTAAGGTGAAAATACACATTGTTTAGTGTCACGCCTGTACGCTTTGGCAAAATGACACAAAAATTGACACTCACATGTATCTCAATAAGATCTACAAAAAAGTCAATGCGCGCGTATCTGTCAAATGTACGGTTAAAGGGTTATTCCACATTTTTTGCCGATCCGCACACATTGGAATGTGGCTAACTCCTCCTAAGGCTTTCGTTCCACTAGCACCACATTTGCTCAGGCCAATCTACACCCCATGGCCATTAAAAGTTATTCAAATCATGACGCTGCACCCCACGGTTTAGGTTCTAGGGGGCGCCAAAGATAACCCTAAAATCCACATATTTCAAAGTCTTATAACTTTTTATTTTTGTCCTCACTGGCCTCCAAGTTTTCTAGGATGATGCAATGTCCAGCCATCAACACATTTGTGAAGGAATTTTTACTCCCCAAAAGAGCGCCCCCCCATGGCAGGAGAAAAAAAGTCCATTTTTTCTTGTCCCCTAAGGTGGAAATTCACACTATTGACTGTCACGCCTGTACGCTTTATCATATTGACACAAAAATTGACACACATATGTATCTCAATAAGATCTACAAAAAAGTCAATGCGCACGTATCTGTCAAATGTACGGTTAAAGGGCTATTTTGCATTTTTTGCCGATTCGCACACATTGGAATGTGGCTAACTCCTCCTAAGGCTTTCGTCCAACTGACACCAAATTTGCTCAGGCCAATCTACACCCCATGGCCATTCAAAGTTGTAAAAATCATGACGCTGCACCCCACGGTTTACGTTCTAGGGGGCGCCAAAGATGACCCAAAAATCCATATTCTTAAAAGAATCCACATCCCCCCCCCCCCCATGGCAGGAGAAAAAGTCAAGTTTTTCCTGCCCATCGCTCAATGGCTCAATCGCATCGCTCTCCAGGCAACACCGTAAGGAGGAGCAACCTGCCATTTGGATATATCATAGCTGTGTTTGTGCCCTCACTCATGGTCCAGACTTTTTTCAAATAGGACATGAAGTTTGTCTGCAGCGAGTGTTTTGGTAGAAACTGCGCCTCCCATTCATTATAATGGGAAATGACCACAGACAAGTGCGCACACCATCTTTGGACCTTGAGTGTGACGCGATCGGGAGGGGTAGGCGGTCGCGCTGGGGGCGGCGCGACGCGGCTCGGGCCCGACAGTGCCCCACCGGGGCCCTAGTCTTTGTTTCTTTCTTTCTTTTTTCTTTTTCCTCCCCTTTGAACTGGAAAATGGCCCACTTCCCACTGGCGAAAACTCATGAAATTTGGCAGGACGACCGGGCCTGGTGAAAAATTCGATATTCTGAAGTCGCCAAAACAATAAAATGCAAAATGGCTCCATAGCGCCCCCTAAGGTGGAAATTCACACTATTGACTGTCACGCCTATACGCTTTGTCATATTGACACAAAAATTGACACACATATGTATCTCAATAAGATCTACAAAAAAGTCAGTGCGGGCGTATCTGTCAAATGTACGGTTAAAGGGTTATTTCTAATTTTTTTCCGATCCGCACACATTGGAATTTCGCTAACTCCTCCGAAGGCTTTCGTTCCACCGGCACCACATTTGCTCAGGCCAATCTACACCCCGTGGCCATTAAAAGTTATCAAAATCATGACGCTGCACCCCAAGGTTTAGGTTCTAGGGGGCGCCAAAGATAACACTAAAATCCACATATTTAAAAGTCTTATAACTTTTTATTTTTGTCCTCACTGGCCTCCAAGTTTTCTAGGATGATGCAATGTCCAGCCATCAACACATTTGTGAAGGAATTTTTACTCCCCAAAAGAGCGCCCCCCCATGGCAGGAGAAAAAAGTCCATTTTTTCTTGTCCCCTAAGGTGAAAATACACATTGTTGAGTGTCACGCCTATACGCTTTGTCAAAATGACACAAAAATTGACACACACATGTAACTCAATAAGATCTACGAAAAAGTCAATGCGCGCGTATCTGTCAAATGTACGGTTAAAGGGTTATTCTGCATTTTTTGCCGATCCGCACACATTGGAATTTCGCTAACTCCTCCGAAGGCTTTCTGTCCACCGGCACCACATTTGCTCAGGACAATCTACACCCCATGGCCATTAAAAGTTATTCAAATCATGACGCTGCACCCCACGGTTTAGGTTCTAGGGGGCGCCAAAGACAACCCTAAAATCCACATATTTAAAAGTCTTATAACTTTTTATTTTTGTCCTCACTGGCCTCCAAGTTTTCTAGGATGATGCAATGTCCAGCCATCAACACATTTGTGAAGGAATTTTTACTCCCCAAAAGAGCGCCCCCCCATGGCAGGAGAAAAAAGTCCATTTTTTCTTGTCCCCTAAGGTGAAAATACACATTGTTGAGTGTCACGCCTATACGCTTTGTCAAAATGACACAAAAATTGACACACACATGTAACTCAATAAGATCTACGAAAAAGTCAATGCGCGCGTATCTGTCAAATGTACGGTTAAAGGGTTATTTCGCATTTTTTTCCGATCCGCACACATTGGAATTTCGCTAACTCCTCCGAAGGCTTTCGTTCCACCGGCACCACATTTGCTCAGGCCAATCTACACCCCGTGGCCATTAAAAGTTATTCAAATCATGACGCTGCACCCCACGGTTTAGGTTCTAGGGGGCGCCAAAGACAACCCTAAAATCCACATATTTAAAAGTCTTATAACTTTTTATTTTTGTCCTCACTGGCCTCCAAGTTTTCTAGGATGATGCAATGTCCAGCCATCAACACATTTGTGAAGGAATTTTTACTCCCCAAAAGAGCGCCCCCCCATGGCAGGAGAAAAAAGTCCATTTTTTCTTGTCCCCTAAGGTGAAAATACACATTGTTGAGTGTCACGCCTATACGCTTTGTCAAAATGACACAAAAATTGACACACACATGTAACTCAATAAGATCTACGAAAAAGTCAATGCGCGCGTATCTGTCAAATGTACGGTTAAAGGGTTATTTCGCATTTTTTTCCGATCCGCACACATTGGAATTTCGCTAACTCCTCCGAAGGCTTTCTGTCCACCGGCACCACATTTGCTCAGGACAATCTACACCCCATGGCCATTAAAAGTTATTCAAATCATGACGCTGCACCCCACGGTTTAGGTTCTAGGGGGCGCCAAAGACAACCCTAAAATCCACATATTTAAAAGTCTTATAACTTTTTATTTTTGTCCTCACTGGCCTCCAAGTTTTCTAGGATGATGCAATGTCCAGCCATCAACACATTTGTGAAGGAATTTTTACTCCCCAAAAGAGCGCCCCCCCATGGCAGGAGAAAAAAGTCAATTTTTTCTTGTCCCCTAAGGTGGAAATTCACACTATTGACTGTCACGCCTGTACGCTTTATCATATTGACACAAAAATTGACACACATATGTATCTCAATAAGATCTACAAAAAAGTCAACGCGCGTGTATCTGTCAAATGTACGGTTAAAGGGCTATTTTGCATTTTTTGCTGATTCGCACACATTGGAATGTGGCTAACTCCTCCTAAGGCTTTCGTCCCACTGACACCAAATTTGCTCAGGCCAATCTACACCCCATGGCCATGCAAAGTTGTAAAAATCATGACGCTGCACCCCACGGTTTACGTTCTAGGGGGCGCCAAAGATGACCCAAAAATCCACATTCTTAAAGGAATCCACATCCCCCCCCCCAAGGCAGGAGAAAAAGTCAAGTTTACCCTGCCCATCGCTCAATGGCTCAATCGCATCGCTCTCCAGGCAACACCGTAAGGAGGAGCAACCTGCCATTTCGATATATCATAGCTGTGTTTGTGCCCTCACTCATGGTCCAGACTTTTTTCAAATAGGACATGAAGTTTGTCTGCAGCGAGTGTTTTGGTAGAAACTGCACCTCCCATTCATTATAATGGGAAATGACCACAGACAAGTGCGCACACCATCTTTGGACCTTGAGTGTGACGCGATCGGGAGGGGGAGGCGGTCGCACTGGGGGCGGCGCGACGCGGCTCGGGCCCGACAGTGCCCCACCGGGGCCCTAGTTTCTTCTTTTTCCTCCCCTTTGAACTGGAAAATGGCCCACTTCCCACTGGCGAAAACTCATGAAATTTGGCAGGACGACCGGGCCTGGTGAAAAATTCGATATTCTGAAGTCGCCCAAACAATAAAATGCAAAATGGCTCCATAGCGCCCCCTAAGGTGGAAATTCACACTATTGACTGTCACGCCTGTACGCTTTGTCATATTGACACAAAAATTGACACACATATGTATCTCAATAAGATCTACAAAAAAGTCAGTGCGGCCGTATCTGTCAAAATTACGGTTAAAGGGTAATTTCGCATTTTTTGCCGATCCGCACACATTGGAATTTCGCTAACTCCTCCGAAGGCTTTCGTTCCACCGGCACCACATTTGCTCAGGCCAATCTACACCCCGTGGCCATTAAAAGTTATCAAAATCATGACGCTGCACCCCAAGGTTTAGGTTCTAGGGGGCGCCAAAGATAAAACTAAAATCCACATATTTAAAAGTCTTATAACTTTTTATTTTTGTCCTCACTGGCCTCCAAGTTTTCTAGGATGATGCAATGTCCAGCCATCAACACATTTGTGAAGGAATTTTTACTCCCCAAAAGAGCGCCCCCCCATGGCAGGAGAAAAAAGTCCATTTTTTCTTGTCCCCTTAGGTGAAAATACACATTGTTGAGTGTCACGCCTATACGCTTTGTAAAAATGACACAAAAATTGACACACACATGTAACTCAATAAGATCTACAAAAAAGTCCATGCGCGCGTATCTGTCAAATGTACAGTTAAAGGGTTATTCCGCATTTTTTGCCGATACGCACACATTGGAATTTCGCTAACTCCTCCGAAGGCTTTCGTTCCACCGGCACCACATTTGCTCAGGCCAATCTACACCCCATGGCTATTAAAAGTTATTCAAATCATGATGCTGCACCCCATGGTTTAGGTTCTAGGGGGCGCCAAAAATAACCCAAAAATCCACATTCTTAAATGTTTTATAACTTTTTATTTTTGTCCTCACTGGCCTCCAAGTTTTCTAGGATGATGCAATGTCCAGCCATCAACACATTTGTGAAGGAATTTTTACTCCCCAAAAGAGCGCCCCCCATGGTAGGAGAAAAAAGTCAATTTTTTCTTGTCCCCTTACATAAAAATACACATTGTTGAGTGTCACGCCTGAACGCTTTGTCATATTGACACAAAAATTGACAATCATGTGTATCTCAATTAGATCTACGAAAAAGTCAAAGAGCGCGTATCTGTATAATGTACGGTTAAAGGGCTATTTTGCATTTTTTGCCGATTCGCACACATTGGAATGTGGCTATCTCCTCCTAAGGCTTTCGTCCCACCGATACCAAATTTGCTCAGGGCAATCTACACCCCATGCCCATTCAAAGTTGTAAAAATCATGACGCTGCACCCCACGGTTTACGTTCTAGGGGGCGCCAAAGATGACCCAAAAATCCACATTCTTAAAAGTCATTTTGGCCACTGCAGGAGTACAGAGTACTGCAGTTCTAGGGGGCGCCAAAGATGACCCAAAAATCCACATTCTTAAAAGTCTTTTTGGCCACTGCAGGAGTACAGAGTACTGCAGGATACACACACATATACACACACGCCAACATACACACACACACACACACACACACACACACACACACACAGACACACACACACACTCAGAGTCTGTTTTTTAGCACCTGCAAAAACATGCTGTTTACATATTTGACAAGAATGCAGAGGCTTCCTTTTGCCCCTGAAAAAAATCAAATTTCAAACACAACTTGACTGTTCATTTCTCCAAAAGACAACCATGAAGCTCCATTTCAAACCTGAAGCAGATAGTTGGTGCATGTGTACAGTAACCTGAGGGGAGTGAGGTGACTATTTCTGAGGAGAACATGAGCAGTGAAGATTCACCTTGGAGCTAGAACAGGGACGTGCACATGATTATACAGGGGCAGGGGCTCAAGTTTTTTCCAGTCATTTATACAATATGGAAATTAATGTGAAATTAAACCACAAATATGTGTGATGAACTGTTTTTAAAACTTAAACTTCAAATAAAAATTGTAAACTTCAAAACATATGCAAATTTTTAACAAAGAACATAGTAATTTACCTCTATTTACATCAAAATGCAGGCAATGGCCCAGGCGTTCTTTGTAAAATTATTTACAAAACACTGTATAGTCTCACAAATGTCACTTTTTATTTATGCCACTACAAAAAAACATGATGTAAATGATGCATGATGTAAAACATGATGTAAAAAACTTGTGTAGATCCTCCTCTATGTCAGTCCATGTGTAATTTTTCCATAATTCTTTGTTTTTTGCAGCATTTTTGTTAGTGTAACTGCAGATTGTGCTGACAGTGTCTATGGCACAAAAAAAAAAAAAATTAAAATGCCTCAACAAGAACCCCTGGTGGTCTCTGAGGGTGAAACCTGCTAACTGCTGCAGCTCTGTCAGCTTCAGTCTCCCATGCAGAGCTCTGAGCGCATGTGTGGCTCTGCACCCTTAGCAGCGTTGCTAACTCCTCAGTAAGGAAAGCCTGCTTCATGTCAGAGTCTCTAAACTCCAGAAGAAGTCGATAAAAGTCCCTTTCTTTCTAAAAAAAAGTCGTTAGGGTGTCTGAAAAGTCATTGAATCTAACAACAAAGTCGCTAGGTTTGCAACTACGTGTCCCAGACTGCATCCCTGCTGAGAGTCCCTCCCTCCCTTCTCATGTTGCAGGAAGAACGTAAGCGCCCGCCCCTTGTCAATCAGTCACCATATAATTTTGGATTGGTTGTTGTGGTGAAGTTTTCCACCAATAGGAGAGATGTTGTGGTGTGTTTTTTTTTCTTTTGGCAAGCCTTTTCCGCCTGTAAGACCTGTCGCTAATGTCTGCATGCTATGTTTTCCTGTCTCATTCAGCGCGATCGAGCGCCGAACGTGATCAAAATAAGCAGAAAAAAAGTATCGCGGACATAATTTATCATAACTCTGGTTTTATTTGGCCTATCAACACAATTTAAAAACTGGTATATAGGTTGAGGTCCTCACTTTTGAGATAAGTTGAAACGGAGAGTCAACGAGGCTCCGTCTTGCAGCTACATCCGGTTAAATATGTCATGTGACTTGAACGCACACATAGACACACACACACGCACACACACACACACACACACACACACACACACACACACACACACACTCAGAGTCTGGTTTTTAGCACCTGCAAAAACATGCTATTTACATATTTGACAAGAATGCAGAGGCTCCTTTTGCCCCTGAAAAAAATCAAATTTCAAACACAACTTGACTGGTCATTTCTCCAAAAGACAACCATGAAGCTGCATCCAAACCTGAAGCAGGCAGTTGGTGCATGTGTACAGTAACCTGAGGGGAGTGAGGTGAGTGCTTCTGAGGAGAACATGAGCAGTGAAGATTCACCTTGGAGCTAGAACAGAGACATGCACATGATTATACAGGGGCAGGGGCTCAAGTTTTTTCCAGTCGTTTATACAATATGGAAATTAATGTGAAATTAAAACACAAAGTATTAATAGAAAGGTAATGACTGTCCTGTGTAGGTGACAGTGATATCCAATAGGCTAGGCACTCACGAGGCTGGCTGTGGCAAGTGTAAGTGAAAGCAACACGCACTGGCAGGAAGAACAGCAAACGCCGATGAAGGAAAAGGGTCTTTGCAGTGATGGGGGTGAACAGAGAGGGCGGTGGCCAGAGGACACAAATGGGACGGGGAGGCAGCACGTTGGGGGGGGGGGGGGGGACTCGACACGGCTCGGGCCCGCCAGTGCCCCAACGGGGTCCTAGTATTGTATTGTGGCCCAAGTATTGTGATGACATCGTATTGTGGCCCTAGTATTGTGATAATATTGTATCATGGCCCAAGTGTCGTGGTAATATCGTATTGCGTGGCCCTAGTATCATGATAATATTGTATCGTGGCCCAAGTGTCGTAATAATATCGTATTGTGGCCCTAGTATCATGATAATATTGTATCGTGGCCCAAGTGTCGTGATAATATCGTATTGTGGGGCCACTAGTGATTCCCACCCCTAGTCCAAACAGCCACAAACATCAAAAGAAAGATTTAGACTAATTCGATAGTAACTGTGCTGCTGTATTAATGAGGAATCTTCCATCAATCAGGAAGACAATTAACCTTATTTTATATCTACATCCACCCACTTTATTGTTATGATTAGTATTGCTATTGTCAAGAGTATATTTAGTGCAATCGTGTGTGAAAGGTTTAACCTTTGCACACTTTTCCATGTGTGGTGATGGCGTTGAATCATGATTCTGTTTATGTTATTCAGTTATGTGCCCAGAAAGAGGTTTAGAAAATATGCCACTCTGCAGCACAGTTTGCACTCAGAAGCACACACACATACGCACACATACACTTGCTGGACGTGCAAAGGAGGTTAAGCTGAACGTGGATCAAATCCATTCCACTCAGATAACCCAGCTAGTGTTGTCACAAGATCTAAAACTCTAACCTGCCACGTGCTCCGCTCATCCAATTCATCATCCACTCAAATCATAAGAGCACAGATAATCCTCACATTATTCAGACACTCATAGCTCTTTAGCTTCTACGCTCCCAACCCAACCTATTGTCTTTGAGCCGCTCTCATCCACATCAGCTGTTTTTGGAACGTATAAAGAGCCCCTCTACAAGTTAGGTTAAAGGAAAAACTGTAGTTCGTTAAAACTGGATCAACTTCTGTCAGAATTGTTTACTGTAAGAAGATTTCACGATCCAAAAAGAACTGCTGAGATCTGAAAATAGGACATCAAAACATGTCAGGCAGGAAACAATAGGAAACAGAAAATAACCGTTCAGTTCTGTTGAGTTTGAGTTTCAAATCTGGGCTGAGTCCATGCCTCATAAAAACTGAAGATATAAAAACCATTACTTGTGCTAAATATTTTCAGATATTTAATGCTGAGAGCAGGCCCTGCATGTCGACAGACTCTGTTTGTTTCATCTATTCTACAGCATACTAACACACTCCTCTGATCTGGAACTGGGTTGGCCAATTTGGGGCCCTGGGGGAAGGTGACCGTGGAAGGGTCACTCCAGGCCCCTGTTTCCCACCAGCCTTTTACGCCACTAGGGGAGGGGGTTTCTTTGCTGACAGGGTGAGGGATTTTAAAACCTCAGGAGGTTAACTTATTCCCCTGTGACTATTTATAAATTCCTAAAACAACACACAACAGCTTCCACTCCACTAGAACAAATTTGTGTTTGTGAATGTAAGACAGAGATGTTTTTTTTTCACTCCCTAGACCCCAAGCAAATAAACCCCCCAAAATGTTGTTCCCATCTGTTTTGGAAAAAGCTAAATTACGCATTCAGAATCTATTTTTCACTTGGTTCAGTTATCCGCACTCAGGCAACCCCTGTTTTTTACATGCTACCCTTTCCCTTTTGCTCTACACATGAGGAAAACCTGAATATACCTCATATCTTTGCTCCTCACCTCCTGGAATAAAAGAGGATGTTTTTGATTGAGTGGGAGTTCAGGTAATGAAACAATACAGGAGATAGTTTCCCTGAACAGTGACATATACACACAAGTGCTCGAAGAGAGCTGGGTGTACAGGAACAAGGGCTTTCCCTCTTACTGCTGATGCAACTCTGTGTGTGTGCAGTTAGTTAACAGTATCCTGCAGTAGCTTAGAGGGCAAAGAGAAATCGAAAAGGATTTCCGGAACAGTTGCATCACTCAGTTTGGAGTTATTGATTGAACATCCATTATTCTCACACATCCTGGAATATATTTCAGCGAACCTGTCAAATGGACCTGATTTCTGGTCCCTGTTTGAAGTTTGTTTTTCTATGTTTGGAGGCGAAAAGCACACGAGGAGTCCAGAGAGGAGCTGTGACACTCAAACATGCAGACAAACTGGCTGCTTTGTCGCTTGCTATCATCATTTTGTCATACTCTGAAAACAATGTTATTACCTTGTCTTAAGATCACCCCCCATTAATCATTTTTGATCAGGAGCACTAACATGGTATGTAAGGTGGTATGTAAGGTATTTGAAAGTATAGCGTCTTAAACACTTATGTGCTGAACCTCACTCTACAGCTGTAAAATTTCATACTGCCTCTTCTGGAGATTAAATACTACGATGATAAAATGAAAGCACTTGTTTCGGATCTTTTAAAGTCAAAAATACCTGTCAACAGTAGGCCTGGCCATCTCATTTATAAAGCAAAGTTGCATTTATAAAATCTGTGTGTTATCTTTGCTTTTCCATGATGTCAAACAAAAAATTAAAGTTAAATTTGAATGATGGTTAAAAAGTATATATCTGTCAGAGGTGTGAGCATGTTTAAAGCTGCAGCAAGTAGAAGCTTCAGTCTTTTACCTCTGCTGGAAAAGACACCCATCAAAGTTGTTTGAGTGCAGCATAGGGTTTGCTATGATGTGACGGCATGTAGGGTCACAATAGTGTCGTTTTTCAGACTCGATATTTCCTCTCTTATACCTGATTTTCAGATCAAAATATTATAATTTCAGCCTCTGTCTGAAATGTTTTGTTTTAGCTGCTGTCTCTTTAAGGTGTCACTTTCTTCTGATTGGCCACCTCTACGGAGGCTTTCTGGAAGCACATAAACCAGTAAGGAGAGTAACAAATATAATAACGCATCAGATTTTATAGCGCTTGTTGTCAGTGACCTCAAAGCGCTTTACATTGGAGACATCATTCATTTACTCACACCATGGTGGTGGTAAACCACATAGGTAGTCACAGCTGTTCTGGGGCAGACTGACGGAAACATGGCTGCCAGTTTGCGTCTACGGCCTCTCCGACCACCACCACACAACACTCACAATCATACACCAGTGGAAGACACACACTGGGAGCAAGGCAGGTTAAGTGTCTTGCCCAAGGACACAACGGACAGACTAGGGATAGGGCAGCACTCAGACCGCCAACCTTTCAGTTATTGGCCAACGGCTCTACCTCCTGAGCTACTGCCACCCTATTGTGTTATTGTGTCAGATTTAAGTTAATCTCGCACATAAACTGTGGTCTGGCATTTTTGTTTGTCTGAGATTTGAGCAGTTTACATCTACTTTCTCATATTATGAAAAAAATGTGTTTAACTTGTGATTTGAAACTTTGCATACATGTAGTATGGATACTGAACTTTGTAGCTTTGCAGTTTTTGTTGTAAATGTGGAAAAGCATGATACCCCCGATTTAAGTCCATGTTGTGAGGCTTGTGTTGCTCACTCCAATACGTTCGGGTGTCTATTCCCATGTCTTCCACATTGTAACATTATTCATGTCATCAGCCATCAGGGTTTGAGTACAGATGAGCGATGTCAAATACTGGAATGCAAATGGCCAGATTTTTGTTTACATTTGCCCACAATCAAGACTTTCCCTCGTCCTTTAATTTTATGTTATCATTAGCTTGAGTATCAAACTGTCATGTCTCATCGAGGCACTTAAGTATAGACTGAAGGAGAAAAAGGCAGACACATCCTCAGTGTGAGTTTCTGTGTTCATTTTAATTCTCAGACTAATGAATCACACTTTTAAAGTCCATTTAAGCTCATTTATTCAGAATTTGTTATATGTGGTGTCACTAAGTCTTGATTAATTTCTCAGTGACTCCAATCAGCGTTAAGCATCGAGACAGATTCATTTAAATGTTTCTCCAGTTGCATCTTTATACCTGTCATCATCACTGCAGTGCTTTTTTTTTTCACCCGCACATCTCCGTCTGTCATCCACCCTGAGCCCTCAGGCCTGGCTGGCTGAATTCTTCCAAACCCAGTTTATACAAAGTCTACCTTGAATTTCAATGAGCACCACTGGGATACACTCAGTTCTACACCATATGTCTACAGAGCAGCTGCTGCTATGAAAAATATAACCTCTTATTTCTCTTTATACCTGCTCAGTAATTCAGAGAAAAAATGTATTTATCTGTGTGTGTGTTTTAGTGTGTGTGTGTGTGTGTGTCCTATTTTGCTTTAATGTTGAGTACACACGACAACAATGAAGCTACATAAACACACATTGGTGTCTGTGTTTGTTCAAGCGGCCTCAGTTTGGTGCAGATCAATATACCCAGAGAAAATTGTGCCTCTACTTACGATCCACATTGACTCTGGACTTAATATCCAGGACTTGTCTGACGGTGACAGATAACCTGATAACTATCTTCCAGACAGCCAGACATGATCGAAAAACTCAACATTAGCAGAGTATAAATCCACAGAGCTGACAGCATCATTGAAGATGTCTTTGGGAGTGGATGAGGGAACAGTGCTGTGCTTTATTTGAGAAACAGTTTCTGCTTTTGGCCATCAATCTTGTTGGTTTAATTGCAAGAAGGCCAAAATTGTGACTATGATTAATCTTATATTCGTCATTTTGTGTCCTCCTTCTGTGCACAGGGCCTTTCCCTTCTTTGTCCTCTTTCTCTTCATGCTTTGTGAAAAGAAAACCACACCACTGACCTTCATTGCTGTGGTTTGAGTGTAATAGCTTGAGTGAGAGTGTTATGGGATTATTTTGATTGTTATGCTTCCTTTATAACATGCTCAGTCAACTATGGTTGTCAGCAGAGAAGCAGGTGAATGGAAGATAGTTCGTAAATGCTTTTTAGTGTTGAGATAGTTAATTTGGATTGGCTTAGCATCTTAAGCATTTAAGTTCGGCTTTAACACTTCTGCGCAGACACAACAGTGAATCAGAGGAGGGGCGAGCTGGACTTGTGCTTACAGAGGTCTCATTTTTAGCTGAGAAAATAATCTTATTGACTAAAGAAGCATCTTCCTCCTTTTCCTGGAAAGAAAGATAATCTACAGAGGGTATTGAACCTCCCACTGAGCTTATCTTTCTCTCTGCATATCTCATCATCCTGTTCAGAGCCGAAGCAGCCACCGCAGACGGCTGGTCAACATATGCCTGGCTCTGCTCGAGGTCTCTGCCTGTTAAAGAAGAGGCTAACCCTGCCTATGTAACCTGTCAAATGTGGCTAAGTGTCTGCTCATGGTGGATTTGTAAAGGAAAAACACTCATGAAATGGCAAAAGACTGGTTTATTATTTTGAAACGTGGCAGATTTTTTTTTCTAGATTTTCAAACCAAATCAAATTTTATCTATATAGCACCAAATCACAATAGTCGTTATACCAAGACTCTTTCCAAAAAAAAGAAGAGCAGGTCCAGACCACACTCATTGTTTGATGAATTACCAAGACCCAACCTTAAAGGTATATTCTTGCGTAAAATTAAGCTAGGATCAAACACACTGTAACACTGAGTTAGATACCCCTTTGACAGATGAATGTTGCCGACTGCTTGCTTCTCTAGTTATACTACCAACTTTAGTAACAACACAACTCACCTACTCTCTTCCAGCAGCCGCTTGTTTCTTCATGGAAATGCAATCAGACTGAGATGCTAATGCAGAAGAGCTACCGCGTCTGCAATTCAGAATGATTAATGAAATGATAATGAAATGATCACAGATGTTCTTCCTTGAGCTGCGTCACCCGGCTGTAGTCCGGAATGGCCCAAGGTCTCACTACAAACAAGTGGCTGCTGGAAGAGAGTAGGTGACGCTAGGTAGTGCTGTGGTTAGGACCTTATATGTACTGTTGATGAAGTTAGGTGCTGTTCTGAGCATTATTTGTGGCTATAGAGTGGCGTTTTGGTTGAGGTTTGTGTATGGCTCCTTAGACCGCTGTGTATTGCTATCGTGCGGTCGTTACTAAAGTTGGTATAACTAGAGAAGCAAGCGGTCGGCAACATTCATCTCTCGAGGGGGTGTCTAACTCGGTGTTTCGGTGTGTTTGACCCTAACTTAATTTTACGCCGGAATATCCCTTTAAGATGGGACAAATTTGACCCATCTCATCTAACATGAGTGACAGTGGCAAGGAAAAACTTTCTTTTAACAGGCAGAAATCTTGGGTAGGACAGCCACCTCGCCGCTGCTGAGATAGTTCTCGAACAGCAAAAGTAGTTAACTTTACATGTAAACTACAGTTTCATAAATTAAACCAAATAATGACAAAGCAATAAAAACTGGACTGGAACATGCAAGACATTATACATCCAGGAGGAAGAGGGCCTTACTCCTCAACTGATGTAATTCAAAGTTGTTTCCCCTGGCATGAATATTTCCACAGTAATGTGCGTCACTGCAAAAGTCCCTCTAGCCTCCACTCCTCTATGCCCACCTGCACTCCACTTTACTTAGGAGCACGCACTGAACAAAGAGCAACAGAGCTTTCTTAATAGCTGCCCCCTTCCTCTCAAACTCTCTCTTTAATCTAACATCAAGCGTTGTGGTCCTTCCATCTACCCCCTCCCCTCCCTTCCCCTCCCTTGTCCTGGTTAGCAGGCCAAGTGATTGTCAGTGTGAGGCTGGCCAGTCACACGTGGGCAGTAGACACGTGCCCCGCTGCAGTCAGCAGCACACACATCTAATGAAATCCAACCATTACGCTTGAATTCCCCAACCGACCACAAAATCACACTCATGCAAGTGAGTATTGAATGTTCTCTCAGCAGATAATTCGGATCCAGTGATATGTCTAACCTACATCCAGAGGCTCAAAATGATGAAATGCCGCAATTCAAGCTCGTCCACTGACATATTTTGTCTTTGGCGTCCTTCCTTACAAACAGATCCACCCAAAAACTAACAAAGTCATTGTTTTGTCCGCTGATCACGTTAGCATCTCAGTCACACAATCTCACACACAGACATTTTTCAAGGACAAGCTGTCCAGCCAAGCAAGAGGCAAACAGTAAACAGTGCAATTTAGTTTTCCCTCCCTGCTGTGAGCGACACACTGGCCTGTATGAACCTGCTGCTGCTTTCTAGGTGACACTGATTGCTTCTGTTTTCTGTTGCTGGTAAAAGACTGGGGAATATGCTTGTTTTTATGCTACTGTTACATTACATTGTACTCAGTATTCCTTTCTCTTTTGAATTTGTAGTAAATTAGTGCACAGGGAAATATTAGTTATCAGCATATAGCACAATGTTCATGCTTCACCACTCACAGAGTTCAGAAAAAGACAACACATTTTTAAAGTCCAAGTCAATTTAATTTATAATTCAACAATTATAATCTTTAAGAAAGGTGTGAGCAGGATGATCACCTCCTTTCATAACTCTGATGGTTGAGCAGTGGTGCAAAGTGAAGAACAAAAGAGTGCTTGTACTTACTTAGTCTGGCGCAAGAACTAGGTTCCTACGTACACACGAGTCTGGTTTTTTAGGAATCAAACTGTATCCAGTTTCATGTTACAAGGGGTCAGTTAAGTTGATGTTCTATTAGTGACAAAAAAAAAAAAAGTACAACACAGATTTTTATTCAACTCTTGATCCAAACAGCAGCAGACAGAGAAAATGAATGAACATGAACTGCTTTACTCATCAGCCGCTGTGGATCGTGGATTTCTAAAGTTATCAGCCACTCAGTGTTTTCACCATAGCGACGGTTTTGTTGCAGGAGAATCACAAGTTATTTGATCAACTTTGACAACGTGGGCTACCTTTATGGTTGTCTTTATCAGAAGTATTACTGCTCAGATGTATAATGCTGTAGGTACAGTTCGTGTAGAGCATGAGGAAATTTTAAACAGTATTTTATTTATTTATTTAACCAGGTAAGAACCCGTTGAGATCGAGATCTCATTTACAAGAGTGACCTGGCCAAGAGGTCGGTAGCACACATCACAATAATAAATACTAATAAAAAAAGAAAATGACCTCCAGAAACATAATTAAAAAAACAGGCACTGTTCCATGGTCTCCCAAAATCTGTCATGTAAGATTGAACAAAATGCTTCCAGTGAAATTTATTTAAACAATTTCAGGTCAGTCTGGAGAGTATTCCATGCTGAAGTGGCAGCAAAACTGAACATTTTTTTCACAATGATGTGTAAGGCAACTACAACCAGTAACAAATCTCAGCGCACAGTGAGAGAGAGTAGTTAAGGACTGCAGGCGTTTGGCTGAAGCAGTCATATATAAAACATCACCATAATCCAACATTTGAAGAAAAGTAGCAGATACAAGGTATTTTTGAGCTCTGAGGGAGAAGCGGGATTTATTCCTGTAGTAGAAACCTAGTTTTAGTCTGAGATTAGTGACCAAACTAGCAATATGTGCTTTGAAAGAAAGCTCGCGATTAACAAGAAAACCCAGATATTTATACACAAATACAAGCTCAATGGATACACCCTGCAAAGTCTGGATCGAGAGAATGTTCCCAGGTAACTCACTCTTGCTCGAAAATACCATGAGTTTGATTTTATTTGCATTCAAGACCAATTTGAGTTTCTGCAGTCGAGATTGAACAACATCAAAAGCAGATTGCAAAAACTCAAAAGCCGATTCCTCATAATTTGGTTTATTTTTATTCACCATTTTTTATTCACCAGTTTCTCTGGAAATTGTCTTTATCTTGGTCTGTCTGTCTGTGTTTTGATTTTGTGAATGCACCAGACACTCAGTCCTTTTTTTAACATCGCCTCATGTCTGGAATACAGTTACTGATCAAGCTGTTTACATGACTGTTCTGTAGCCTATAGCGGCCATTATGAACTCTTACCTCTGTCTCAGTGAATACTTATCCAATAACACATTTTTATTTGTTTCATCCTGATAATGTCAATATGTATTCTTTGACAATGCTTATTCATGTCAGGGGTTTTTGTAACATGCTGCAACCAAGATATGAGGGCAGCAAGTGTTCATTAAATCAATACACAAACTACATTGTATTAGGGAGAGAGAGATAGAGGCAGAAAGAGAGAGAGAGAGAAAGGAATTTAAGGGGCAAAACAATAGAACGAAAAAGAACTCAAGTGCAATTTTGAGACATTTTAATATCCAGGGACACCCTCACCAGGGGATAAAAAAAACACTTTAAAGTACTCTGTGGAAAACTTCACTTTTCTTTCTGGAGATACTCTCGCAGTGTCCTACTAGGCACCTTAAAAATTGGTGCTTTACATGAAAACAGCCATTCAACGCTGACAAGGGCTGGCCGTATGATAAAGGACTTCGGCAGCCTGTTTATGTGCTGTCAATTTGCTCGTATGTTTTATATTTTTAACATACTTAGTTGGCACAGCCTCCTAGAGTTGCAATAATAAGTACTCCTCATGTAAGATAGGGCAAGGTTTGAGGGGAAATCTGCCTACCAATCTGAGGGTTGGGGAGAATTTTCCAAAGTTACCATCCCTTGACTTAAAGCAGTTTCCCAGAAGCTGCAGAATCCTCTCCTTTAGCTGGACTGAATGGTCTCTGAACCAAAATGAGCCTCAGTGTTACAGGATGATTTAATGGCAGGGCAGAAATAGAGCGTGAATATTCCTTTGCTGGCACTCAATGACTTAGGTCTCTTTTAAAACCACAGATGTGCCTTTTTTGCTCAAGTCCACAGGATTGGCTGGTTTAAATTTCAGGATATTTTAAGTGATGATGTTTAATGGCTGTCCATTGTCAGTATCAGTAGCTTCTGTTTTTAAGGTTTTGTATGTTGTCATGATGAGGAATTTATGATAAAACTGGTAATCTACCTGGTTAAAACTATCCAAGAAACATAAACTTAAAAAAAAAACAGGAATATGAGTGTGCTGAATAAACCTTTTTTTTTCTCAAATCAACAGTTTTGATAATGTGCTGTAAAGCATCGTTCTGCGAGTCTTCCTATCATACTGTGCTGGAATGAATTCCAGCTAGAGCACAAAACTTGTCTAGATTACTATGTTGCAGAGCAGATGTGAATGTTTTTTGCGTCGCTTGTGATTTCCTCCCTCTGCAAAATGAAACACAAGTGTGCAGCACTTTGCAGGATTATACAGTATTTCTCACTGTTCGGTATATGCATACTGTTGAACAAGTCCTGTACTGAAATGATTTAGTAGGAATACCATTGTAGCCTTAAGCCAGTTTTTTTCAAACAAGCTTGATCACCCTTCTCCTGTTTTCTGACACAAGAAGTTGATTTAGACATCCAGAAATCATTTTTAATGCAGTTTAACTCACTCGCATCCTCTCCAGCGAGGAATGGCATCAGTATGTTGATTTAGTGTTTGATTTAATTTGAAAGCCAAAATAGTAAAAACTCTACAATCAAATAAAGAGAAACTTTGTTTTGTTTTATGTGCAGCATGGTAGAGATGTTTTTTACAAGGTTACGTTGTCATTGATAATTACAAGCCACTGTGGTCTGGATCCTCTGGGCTGCCAGTATTGTTATGTACTAAATCGTTAAATTTATTTAAAGAGAATAACATCCCTGTTTTATAGACATGGTCAATATCATCTGAGCCATATTTATATTCAAATAGAGTAGAACAGGATATGAGGAAGTTCAGGTTGAGATGTTGAAGTCTGGGAATTCTTATTGTTGTTTAGGATCCCCCATTCAGCACTTAAGAGTGGGTCTTATTTAAAAAAAAATGGTATTGTCCCTTTTCTTTCACCGCTCCATGCTACTGTAAGCCGTACTGCAGGAGCTCAAAAATAAAGGCCACTCAATACCTGGAGCTCCCCCATCTCTCTACAGCATCACACACCACCAGTCACAGTGTCCTACACTGCCCCCCAAAGGAAAACATCCACAACTTCACATCCCTGGTGACGACAGTGATGGCGATGTAAAAATAAAAAAGTGTTAAATGATGTGTGAGATGCTGCTGTGCTTCAGTGTTTTATACCAGATGTTGACTGTAGAGGACTCCTTATTGTCACCTCCTGGTGTGTTTAGAAAGAAATGACGCCTTCAATGCCTCTTCATTTATTTCTACAACAGAGTCTTGTTGCCAAGTGTATCTTTCCACCCAGGGGACACCATGTGCTTTTTCATTTTAACAGTCTTACACTGGCTCAATGGTTGCTAGGGATACGTCTTCCCTGGAAACAGCTGTCAGCTCAGCAGCCGAGGGTGACGCCTATCATGAGGTGTGGCAGCAAGTTTATTTTTAGCTCCCCATCCAGGTAGCCACAAACTGAGAGTTCAAACACTTCAGAAGATCGTTCTTTGATGGGAAGTGAAACAAAGTCTGTTTTGAGAGGCTGCAGATATGTTTCTTATGTTTAATTTAGAACAATCATACTTCTCAGAGGATTGAGTTTATCTTAAATGCAGAAGATTCTCAATCTACACTATAAAGGTTGTATGAGGCAATTTGCAGCATTTAAAATTGATGTGCTGTTGTGTTTTCTGCACCCTGATGTGCACTGCTGTAAATAATGTTGTAGTTATGTAGGTTGGAAGGTAGCCGTGGGAACAATCTCCATGGTTACAACTTAGGAGCATGCACATCAGTCATTGATAAGGAGTGCTGGACCCCTGGGTGCTCGGAGATTTCACAAAATGCTCTAAGAACTGTAAATGTTTATAATATTTGACATGTGTAAAAGCTCATGGGCAGCACAGTGGTGTAGTGGTTGGCACTGTCGCCTCACAGCAAGAAGGTCCTGGGTTCGAATCCGGGTCAGGGGGTTTCTGTGTGGAGTTTGCATGTTCTCTCTGTGTCTGCGTGGGTTTACTCCGGGTACTCCAGTTTCCTCCTACATCCCAAAAACATGCAGTGGTGGGGTTCGTCTCTATATGTCAGCCCTGCGATAAACTGGCGACTTGTTCAGGGTGTCCTCTGCCTTCGCCCAAAGATGCTGGGATAGGCTCCAGCCCCCCCGTGAACCCTAATGGGAATAAGCAGTAGAAAATGGATGGTTGAATGGTTAAAGCTCATTGCAGCAACTTTTCAAAGGTTCTGCCTCAGCCTCAAAATAATGTCTACTAAATGAAGACACTTGGATTACTAAAAGACTACAACTTGAATTATTTGTTGTGTTACAGTTTTTAAAAGATACATACAAGCTTTTCTGACACTCAACAAAACTGTTCATACTTAATAATATCATTTTATTTATGCAGGAATTTTTTAAAAAATAAAGTGCTTAAAAAAATCATAAAACGATAAATCAAATAAACATTAAAGAACAATATAGTTAATGGTTATATTAGAGCAATACACCAAAAAGCAAGGCTAATAGCTCCCAAACAATTAATGAATTACAGCAGATAACAAATAGGTAATATCCAAATGCTTAAATAATGTAAGGTGAGAGACACACACAAACAGTTAAACATCACACCTGACCAGCCTTTTAGTGTTTTTGACCTTACAGAATTAAAACTTGATGCGCATCCCCAGTTTAGACAGGATTAAAGAAAGAGTGTAAATCATTTGTTTATATATTTGTGATGTTAGACTGTCCTCATTCTCACCTTTCTCTTTCCTTTCTCAGCTGTGGTTGTTCCTGATGGGGCATCAGAGAAGGCGGGGCTCGGGGATGAACTGGGCAGTGAGGAGGACCTGCTGTATGAAGAGTTTCGCGGTTCTGGACATCGTTTTGGACATCCGGGAGGAGGAGGAGGAGAACAGCTGGCCATCAATGAGGTAGGAAGAATTAAAGTCATCGAAGGGGTTAAGTGTAGTTGATTGATTTTTTTCTTCAAACCCTCATCTTAAGGTTAACATTTGGTTCGATAGAGGTAGGTATGGATGAGTTATTTTGTTTTGCAGGCTGAGGTGTTTTTCAACTGCAAATTAAGTTTTCTTGTTTCTGGCATTTTTTTATGAGTAAACAAAATTACATTGTTTTCCTTTTTTCTTTGTTACCTGTGTTCTGTCACTCACGACTATCTCTCTTCAGGGCCTGTTTTGTTTTAAAATGAGAAACCTCTGCAGAGATAGTGCATACAAAGGTTTTGAAGTTGGTCTCACAAAAGAATTAAAAAAGGTTATTTTGTTGGTTTAATGCCATAAATAAATAAAAAAAAAACAGCAACAATCAAACCTGTCGTCCCTCTGAGGGGGTTTGCCTATTTAAGCGACCACTTAAATCAATAGTGCCGCTATTCTTCAGCCTCTCTGTTGCTTTCAGGTAAACTCAAGTGAAAGCAAAAGTGTGTCAGGATGAAATGATGTTGAACAGAACCTGGCCTCACAACCACACAGGGCAGGAAATGGCTTTTATTGCCTTTTGGCTAAGAGGAGTGGCAAAAACAAGCTCTGAGGTAGCTGGGTTATATAGTTGTCATGGATACCTGCTCTGGATTCTGCTGATGCACAAATTCAGCAAAATGTGATTTACTGAGGAGATACAGGCACTCAAACAGCAGATCAGTGAAGCCTCGTTGTTCAAGGTTTTCCACTGATTTGTTAACACATTTTACTTTGTGGCCAAGGATGTAACCTCCACTGAAGAAATAAGACATGCCCCCCATCTGTTTTTCTTTGTTTTGTTTTGTCTTCTGGTAGGATTACCCCCTTTCCTTTTCAAATGAAACCTTTTTCCACATTAGTTTTTATGTTGTCAGGGTTGTTTTCCTACCAAATCAGATTAGCTGATGTTGAAAAAGGGGTGCACTGACACAGAAGGGTGATGCAGAGAGGCTGCCATCCAAAAATGGTAAAAATAAAATAAAATTAAAAAAAAAAACGCCATGTTTCCTGTGTGATTGACAGTTCATTTAGTCAGTTCTTTGTTTTATTTGACTTTATTGGTGCTGTTTATATTGGTTGAAATTACTTTTGAGTGGCTTCCTTTGATATATTGACAATATACTGTATATTTTCTGGAAAAACTGGCATATGGCATATTTGTTAATGGATGTTCTTTTCTGGTTCTCTTTGCTGTACATTTTGTCTATTGTTAAACTTCTCTGCAGCTGCTAAGCCTTAACCAGTCCTGTTTCTATGTTATCTTATCAGTAGTTTTTCTCTAGTTCTCGAATTAAACTAAAAAACTGACAGTAAAAAATAACTTTTATTATTTTTGACCATCTCCCCTCAAGAGATTATTTTGATCATAATTTTGTATAAATATATATATGCATATTTATTTGTACTCGCATTGTTTTTGTTATATGGAGTTGATGAATTTAGATGTAATACTAATTACCTGATTGATCATCTAAGTCTTCTCCTGCCCTCACTCCGTTATTCTCTTTGATTGGTTGATAGTGACCAATCATAACAGATACCCCAGCAACCCAGCTGCCCATGTCCCAGTTTTCTTCATTTCCCTTAATATAAGGCAGCCACGACAGAGTTGGCACTCTGCTGCCATCCTGTGGGCTACTGATGCATTATATTCACTCTATTGACAAGAGGTGGTACGGCGTGTGGATCAATGACATAATGCTGTGTGGGTTCTTGCAAACCATCTCTGCTGTACAAAGCAGCAGATTTCAGTTATGAGGTCCATCAGGTATTGTCAGGTTCAAGCCTCTTGGATGTCCACATCTGCCTCCTCTTTCACTTTGGTTTCAGTTGCTTTATTTGTTGAATGTTTCTTTATTATCTGTACCAAACTGATCATTTTTATAAAATCAACATCACACAATCAAGGTTAAAATGTTCATGTGGTGCTAACTCATTTTTCTTCCTGGTGTTTTGTAGTTGCCTGGTATGATTTTTTTTTAATTTAACCTTTATTTATCCATAAAATGACACAAACAGCACAACATGAGGAAATCCGAAGAGCCGACGCTTCTAAAAAGATATTATAATAAACATCAGACTGTTAAGGAAAATGACTACATACATTTGCTGCAGAAACTGATCCCAGTTATTCAAGATTTTTCCCAAGAAAGTTCATAAACTTAACCCAAGACAAGGACCAGACCAGTTTGACCACAGTGCCAAACAGAACCAGGTGTGGTTCTAGACCTAAACCATTCCTGACTAATATCAGGATCTGTGACACTAATGTCAATTTCTTTATGTTTTTATACAATATAAAGCAGTAGAAACCTATCAATCACAGCAGTGATAAAACACTTGTAATATTTATATTCTAAGATGCTTTTTTTTCTTAAAACTGATGCAGGGTTCAGGAATCACTGTAAAACAAAGCAAACCGAGGCTGTCAGCTCATTATCGAATGATATTTGATTGAATAACCAACAATTTTGAACGTTGTTGTTAACAAATACTTAAAAAAAAAAACATGTCGAAAATAGATGTTTTTTCCTCTAATTAGTGTATACCAAAAATTCCCATATGTCCTTTTTGCTGCGGCATTTGCTTTATCTAATTCAATTTTACATATACAACCTACCTCTTGAAAAAAATCACATTATTATTCCATTTCACAAATAAATACCATCTGGGCCGATTTTGGAAAGTTGAGTGCTGATATTTCATTAAATTGCCTTTCACTTATGTGAGCATATTAGCAGTATTGAGTCAGACAAGCTCAGCTCTGTATGTATGAAATAATTACCCTTCCTGATTGCCTGGAGTAAATCTTCCAAAATATTCCACGTTCAGCTTAAGTCACATCCTTGCAGACTTTTGAATTCATAAATGCACCTCACGAAGACTATGTGGGGAAATTTTCAGTCATGCAGTCAGTCATGAGCCAAGCAGATGTTGATACTGTTATTATTAAGTCCATGATAATGGTAACAAGATGTTAAGTTCCTAAATCATTCAGATGCTTTCTATACTGTTGAGATACTTTTGGGTTATTGAGTTAAAGTTGTGTTAACCTGTCTGTAAAAATGGATAATAAGACCCCATAGTTTATCAGTTAAAGTAAATTATATTTAATTATATTAATTTAATTTAATTTAATAATATCAAGTAAATTATTTGCAACAACTTTAAAATGTGAAACGGTTATTAGCCCATTATGGCAAATATAAAAATGCAGCAACTGTACTCAGCCATGTGTACAGACTCTGTTCACACTCACACTAATGATTTCTGCATGGTATCCATACCCCTCCCTCTATCCCTCTCATCCTAACAACCAGCCCCTCCTCACCCTGATCTACCTCCAAATGGTTGCTAAGGCTCTGCTTCAACTACTCTGGTATCCAGGATACCATGACACCTTACGCATCCTGATTGGCTGCCAGCTATACAAGGGTGGGTACACACAAAAAAAGGAAGGACAGGAGGGGAGGGGAGGGGGGGAAAGAGGGAGATCCTGGTTGTTAGATGGATGGCTGAGGCAGCACAGCTCTAGGCAGAGCACCGAGCACCATTTTAGCAGGAGCTGTTAACAGAGAGAGTAGGTGGGCAGAGACGGAGGGATAGAAGAGATCGAAAACAGGCCAGAAGGAGCAAATGGCTTAATGGTTTTGGGTGTAGAAAATGACTGTGTGCACGTAGGTTCAAGTGAGACAGAAAGAAGCCTGACAAAAGAAGGATAAAAAGAGGAGGAGGGAGACGACAAGGAGGCATGAACATGAATGGGAGACCTGCAGCATCCTGTCCTCCGTCTTTTCTCTTGACATCCTGACCAAGGAGAGCAAGAAAACGGGAAATAAAGAATAAACTGGTGAAAACGAAAGAGAGGGGAGGCGCCTATTCCTCAAGAGGAGAAAGCAAGTGAAGGAGGACGAGGGGGATGCTCAGCACGTAACACACAAATCGCTTCAAGGAACAGATTCTCTTACTCGCTGACACAGATAGACACCCAGCCTCCACTGGCAGGCCGGGCCAACACTGGGCAAAGTGGCAGGAGAGGCACAGGAGGCGACCGCCGGAGCCGAGCGGAGGAGGAGAGCAACACTAGGCGACAGCGACGGAGAAAGTCAAGGAGGAGGACGGGTTGACGCGGTGTGGTGTGGAGGCTCAGCACTGAGAGAAAGGCGACGGGGGAGGGGCAGCGGTGCTGAGGAGGAGGAAGACGAGGCCAGGGGACTGATGGCTCGTGGCAGCGGCTCAGGGAGGTGGAGTAGGCAGAGGATGGGATTCTTCAATGCCATGCTTCGCTGCAACCTCCCCCCAGAGACCCAGAAGGTGGTAGTGTTCCTCATCATGATGCTGCTCATTATCATCAACGTGGTGCTCATGTTCCTGTTGGCCTTTCAGTAGAGCAAACCTACGGACCACCACTCTCTGACATAATCCAACACACTCACAAACACATGCTCATGAACACAAGCTCCTACATGAAAGAAAAGACCAGATAAACTGAGAAGAAGAACCAAGGATCAGTGGTGGACTTCCCTGTTTACGAGAGGGACTGCTGTGATTGATGGGTATCCAACATGGCAGCAGCAGAACACAGGTACAGCCACGATGGTGGAGATATCATTAGTGTGGGAACAGTGAATGTGTTTGGGCTCTTTGAAAATTTAATGTGGAAGACGTTCTTGTTTGTATATACGCATAAAAACCTGTGAAGCAGGTTAGCAGCACTGAAGGAAACCTATTTTCAAGTCTTGTATTGATACTCTAGGTTTGGTTTGTCTGGATTTTCAAATATATGTCAATATATGTACACCAAATCTCCATCAGTATGACAGAGGACACACTATTCAGATTATATCCCTTTGACATGGACAGTGTTTGTACTTCACAAACTTACTAACTATGGTTGAACCTGTCTCTTAATACATTCTGACTTCCCTTTCCTGTTCCATGACCTTATGTTCCCTCCTCCAAATATGTATTTCTAAATCACCTTTGAAGTATATTGAGTCATGTGTGAAAAAGTGTTATTATTACCGCAAACAACGTTAGGCTAGTTTTTGACAAATCATTGGCCTGCACTCAATTTCAGTCAAAATAAACAACATTAATTTTATGGCACTAAATGTTATGTTGATATAAATCCAACACTTTTTTGTTAGCGAGGCTATAAACTCAAGATTTATTCAATCTGACAGAACTGGGATGTCACACACGTCATATCCTGAAGTGTAAAAAAGCAAACCCTTCCCCAGAAACAACATCTTGTGCCACTTTCTCTGGTGCAAAGTCACATTTTAAGTTATGTTTTAATTTGGATGAAAAAAAAAAAAAACCCTCAGAAACAGAAATAGCTAACACAATGCTTTCAGGTGATGTAACACACTCTGCAGCGACCTTGTTACAGCTCCTGGGCTCTTAGATAACCTGGGCTGATTGTGTTTTGAACAAACAGTTGAAGAACTTAGCGGCTTTTAAGTAGTCTGGGTTAATTTAAAATATGAACCTTTTTTCAGTGATGTAACCTGTGTACCTTTCTAGTCAGTCAACATTTTTTGAGTGTGTTGAAGTGGAGGGGAACTTTTACATCACCAAGTTACTTGCTGTTTCTAAATAAGTCATTTGTCTGCCGTCAGCATTTTGTTGAAGCAAACTGAGCTGGCTGTTAGGAAAAGGATACTCTGTGTATATATAATACTTTCTCATAGTTAGAAGTGAGAATCACAGTTAGTGTGACTGTGCCCACTGGAATGATACAAGGAGTGCTGACAGTGTGTAACCCTGCCTATAGATCTAATTAATGAAACAACATGTATTTTACTAACTTACAGATAAATTGCAGATATTCCTCTTCTGAGTGGCACCTTTGTCCACTTCAACTATATACTGTATTTTGAAGTGGTCTTAAATGAATAGCAGTATTTTACTCCCTTTTAATATTGACTGGAGTTGTTCCTCAGTAGCCATTTGTAGACACACGGCCCCCTGTGTTGGTATCCTGCTAAAGCAAACAAAAAAGTTCTTCCATTTTCACACTTTAAATCCAGGAAAATTATCACCTTTTATGCAACAGCAAATCCACTTCATGTAAAAAAAACAATGCTTTAGCTGTGGAGGAGAAACTGAACACATCTAAGTAGTGGGACTGACATAACTTTGTCGATCATGGTATTTGCAGAGATTTTTTTTTCAGTTAAGTGCCTTTTTTAAATCAAATTTAAGCAAAATTCCCAAAATTATGCTGGACGGATATGAATATTGGTTGCTTTGTTTAAAGTAAAATAAAATTTAATTTTGAAAATTTCATTAATAGTGTTTGACATATAAGATGTTTATCTGACTGTGTCTCAAAACTAAGAGGAGATGATAAATGGACTGTGTTTCAGTGTTCATGGTTGTTGCGTTTTAGCAATTTTAAGTTTGTATGGATGTAATTGTACATGTCCTTTTTCCTGCGATGTGTTGCTGCAGAGGAAAATTCATTACACTTTGTGTTCTCTTATTCTGTTCGGCTTCCCTGCGCAAGATTGTCTCTCACTGGGACACCTTGTCATATGTTGTCAATTATTAATTTTATCATAGGAAGCTTTTGAAGACCATTAGTTGAATTTGCACAATTAAAACACTGAATGAACCTGCTGTACCAAGTTGTTATGGTTTATGACCCCTCCAAATCGAGCAATATCCACGTTTAACTATGCCTGTGAGCTGTTATCAATTTAAAACAGTTTAAATCATATGTTCTCACTTTAATAGAGCTGCCCTCCTGAGTTGACATTTTTTTAGAGAATGATCAAAAGCAAGTTGAATCTAAATCAGACTTTTACCTCTGTTTCAAGTGTTTAGTTTTTCAGGAGCACCTAAACTGTAACACGCAGTCAGTCTTAAAAAGATCCAAACATCATTTGCTGTTCTTTTGAACTGGAGTTGTACATTTGGATATCTGTTCATTTCAATAGCTTTACTTTTTAATGGTTTTCCAAAGTGGAGACAACATCACACTCAATCTGTCTGCTCTCTCCACATGATCTCTCATTACAACATGATGTACACTATTAATCTTTCCTAGCATGGAGTGCTGTTCAGTCTACTTTGCATTAAGATGTCTTCTAGAAATGGAGCTATAAGCCAGTGCACCTCAGTGTTGACTTATTTAGCAAAATAAAGACATTTAATAAACTGATAATCTTTCGGATCATAACTAGATAAAAATTGATTGAATTTCATGTATATTCAAACCCCGAAACAATCTGCATTAAAGAGACTCATTGATATCCTTTTTATTCACGTTGAGGGTGAAAGGTTACAGGGGCAGAGCTGCTAATGTGTGATAGAGCGTCTGTCTCTGTCTATGTTTGTGTGTCTGTTAAGGTTGATCTTGTAGTGACCAGTTTCCTGAGCAGTATTGCCCAACCTGCTGTTTTTAATGAGTGATATGAAGCTGTTTACTATCATAACATTTAATTATTGGAGGATATTGTGGTGTCATGTAGTCAAAGATGAATCCGGAGATAGAGACAGCAGAAAGGCAAGATGGTGTAGGTGTGTTGCCTAGCAACAGCCACATTGTCTGTTTTCCTCAATGCTATGATGTATCAGTGGTGCGAAGAAATGAAAGGATTGTTCTTTAACAGCACTAGTAAGGTGGAGTGTAAAAAAGTAGGTTTCTTTTCTGCTACCCCACCACCACCCAAAAAAAAAACAAGAGAGAGAGAGAGAGAGTATTGTGGGCTGATGGATTCAAGCAAGATTTGTGCGGCTTCTGCAGGAATGAGAGGCTAAGCATCATTATGGATACCCTCCATGGACTTAGGGGCCATGTTGACGCAGTGAAATAGGTGGTGTGTGTATGAGGCAGTGTGAAATATGACCACTGCAGTGTCTTCATCAATAGCACTGGCTCCATCTCTTTCCTGTTCACACTCTGTTCCCCTGCCTCTGTCTTGCTCGCTGCCTCTTTCCTCTACTGTATCTTACTTCACCACCACCTTTGCTTCTTATTGATCACCCCTCCTGCACCCAGGCTTCAACAAAAAGCTGATGTATTTGTAAAGCACATACTGTACACTAGCATGTCATAGTATGACCTGGTTAATTCTTGGCCCGCCTCTGATCTCATGAGGTCGAAACAGACTGTTTCGCTGTTGGTGGTAGTGGGCCAACTGCAATTAGTAGCTAGGTTGTACAGACCTGCGTCATGTACTTCTGTAGGACTGTTTTTATTCAGCTCTACTTGGAAAGAGGACTGGAAGGGGGCATGATTTATATCAGAAGTTGTGCTAATTTGAAGAATGTAATATTTCCTTATGCAATAGTCATTGGCGATTCAACTGTGTGCTTTTTAGAGCACCAAATTAATTTAACATCATCACGCAATGAATTATGAACACTTCTCCCTCTCTCTCTCAAACCCTCCACCCCCAAAAAAGAAAATCTTTGAAGAAGTAAATGTTAGATTAGATTACTTATCTCCTCCTAATGACATACTGGTATTTAAGGTCCATGTGTGCACCCAACCCAAGTCACTAAAAGGGCTTCAAGCAGTCAGAAAATGTGTTTGAAAAATGGAGGTTCTTTCGACCGAAGATAGTGCAACAAGCTTAGGGTCAGATATATTGTAATGAATTAAAGATACTGTTGCTCTGTAGCTGATGGTTGATTCATCTTTAAATAAGGGAGTGTTTACAAACCAGCTCACCATGTTACCTAAGTGAAAACATCAAAAGCATCTTGGTTTGTATGGTTGGTATTCGGCAGAGTAACAATTAAGCGTATAATGTTAAAATTAAACTAGCAAACCACAAACATGGAGCTTCCACTGTCTAACTTTGTCATGCCCTGAAAACACTTCGTATTCAATACAATTCATCAGTGGCTTATGCTCCCTGTGGACAAAAAGGAAAAACAGGATTATTATTTTAGACTTGACTAAGCTCTTTTAAAGCCTGTTTGGCTTAGTACAACGGGGTCCCAACAACTTTGAGATGGGTGGTCTTGAAATACGGTTGTGCCATCTTTGCCTCAACTGTACTTTGGGTTAAATACAAATTAAATCTTTTCAAATAAACATCTTTATATCAACTTTTTCACATCTGCTGCAATAATGGATAACAATGACAGAAAAAAGTGACTGACTAAACTCTAAAGGTTTTCCAGATATGTTTTTCTCGAACTGATTTAAAGTTTATTGCGTTTGTACTCTCCTTTCCTTTGTCACTTCAGCTTGTAACCTTGATATTCACTGAATGATTTTGAAATGGAAATTGCATTCATGGCATTACAGGACAACCTTAATCTGATGTGTCCCCTCCTCTCTACAGCTGATCAGTGATGGCAGCGTGGTGTATGCTGAGGCACTCTGGGACCATGTCACCATGGACGACCAGGAGCTGGGCTTCAAGGCCGGCGATGTCATCGAAGTAGTAGATGCCACTAATAAAGAGTGGTGGTGGGGTCGTATCATGGACAGCGAGGGTTGGTTCCCTGCCAGCTTTGTGCGGGTAAGACACCCTCTGACCATGGCTGATGGAAGACACGCCTGATCAGCTGTTATACATTTTTGTAAACCCCTTAAACAATTAAAACATTAGATCTGCAAGTCCCATTCATTAATTTTGTGATTTTGGAGGAGTATCAGACTTCCGGCCGAGGTTTAATGTTACCTGTATCCTTCTCAGCTGCGTGTAAATCAAGATGAGCCCATGGAAGAATATCTGGCCCACCTGGAGCAGGCTCAAACAGGAGAGGAAGACCGGGCAGGTCTGGGCTTGTTACTTGGACCTGGTTTACCCTGCAAAGAGCAAATGAGGACCAATGTCATCAACGAGATTATGAGCACTGAGAGAGATTACATCAAGCATCTGAAAGACATCTGTGAGGTCTGGATAAGTTTCTGTCCACTCTACAAAATCTCATACATGAGTTTCAACAAATTCACTTTTTAACCTCGGCTTTGTAAGGCACTATTTACTAAATGTCTGTGTTGAATATGACTTCTTGGGTTAAAACAATAAGCAGGAATAAATAGCTATCATTTCCACTCAGGTCTTCAAATGTACACTGCTGAAACTGTCATGGCGTCAACATATTAGCATGCCGCCACACGCACATTTACTTATAATTCTTATTAAATACAACTCAAGTCTACTTTAAACTAGATTATTTAACAACTGGGATTACAAGCAAGACAAAATCCTGAATTCTGAATTAGCTGTGTTGAGGTGTGCTCACTGATCTGCTTGCAGGGTCTGAAAGCACTTTGCTGGCATACATTATGAATGCCTAAATGTATTTATTTTTGGTGTATATTCGTGTCTCCCTCAGGGCTATATCAAACAGTGTCGCAAGAGGACAGACATGTTTAATGAAGAGCAGCTTCGGACCATCTTTGGTAATATTGAAGAGATCTACCGGTTCCAGAGGAAGTTCCTGAAAGGTCTAGAGAAGAAATTCAACAAGGAGCAGCCTCATCTCAGTGAGATTGGCTGCTGCTTCTTAGAACATGTAAGATAGGTTATGTTTGAGAATTATGGATTGAATATTCCATGAGCACGTTTCCCCCTTTAACCTGATTCTTGTTCCCGTTTCATGTGCAGCAAACAGATTTCCAGATCTATTCAGAGTATTGCAACAACCACCCTAATGCCTGCGTCCAGCTCTCCAAGCTCATGAAGGCCAACAAGTACGTGTTCTTCTTCGAGGCGTGTCGGTTGCTCCAGAAGATGATCGACATTTCCTTAGATGGGTTTCTGCTCACCCCGGTCCAGAAGATCTGCAAGTACCCGCTACAGCTGGCTGAGCTGCTCAAATACACCAACCCTCAGCACAGGTGACTACAAAATCATGAAGGATTTTTGAAAGATGATTGGTGCCAATTTCAAAATCAGCTACTAAGCTCATTTATATCTCCTTTAGAAAGGCCAATATCAGCCTTTTATAGAAATGCCCTATTAGTGTCTACAGTAGTGACAAGTGAATTTTAGCACATTATTTATACAGTTAAGATACTAAAATTTAAACTTAGTACAAGTAAAAATGGAATAGTCAGTAATCTAATATTAACCTCATTAGTCATGTACTGTTGTTTTAATTGTTTTCACAGTAATATTCCGTTATATAAATGTGATACTGAGATCAATTCTCAAAGATAGGTTCATCAATTAATGTGCTGTACTTAGGGTCTGATTAACAAGAGAGCAGTCAGGATTAAATTACATGTTGTCCATTTAGTACATTCACCGTGATGAATATGCAGTGTGGGGTGTTTCTACCCTGGGGTGCAAACTGCTCGCAAAAGAAAATGCAAAGATGTAAATTTAGCACACCATCTGTGATTTACTCTCACCTGCAAACAGCATGCAAGCAAAATGTGCAGTTTTTTTTTTTAAATGTTAAAATTGTATTCGGGTTCTTGGTGAATGAGGCCCTGAGAACAACATGTACCAGAATGGTGTATGAGTGTTTGATCTGAAGTTGCAGCAGTGCAGCAGTTTATGTACGTGCTTATGACACAACAGCAGAGTAGCAAAAGAAAAATGTCAACTAGTATTGAGCTTTAAGTCGTTAAAATGCTGGAATTTTTGGGTATACCATCTTTGTCTTGAAAATCTTGCCATAGGGTCTGTCCTTTTACTGTAGGCTCCTGCAGTAAAAACTCCTACTATGTTCCTGTCTCATTTACAGGGACTACAAAGATGTGGAGGCAGCCTTAAATGCCATGAAGAATGTGGCCAGACTTATCAATGAGAGGAAACGTCGCCTAGAGAACATTGACAAGATCGCCCAGTGGCAGAGCTCAATAGAGGACTGGGAGGTGCGGCAGCTTTTGTCTTGAAATATTGTTCACGTTCGAGCACTACATGCCCGGGTAGTAAATAATCGACCTGCGTTTGTGTTTTGAACCACACAGGGTGAAGACGTCCTCAGTAGGAGCTCTGATCTTATCTTTTCAGGGGAGTTAACCAAGTTGTCCCAGCCTCAGGCCAAGAGCCAACAAAGAATGTTCTTCCTCTTTGACCATCAGATGGTGTACTGCAAAAAGGTGCTCCTCCCACTCTACTCTCTGAACGGGTTTTGATAATAAGAAAAAAAAATTGTATCACTATTTTACTACATTCACTATTGTTAGATCCTTGCTCTAGACCAGTGGTTCTCAAGTCCAGTCCTCGAGGCCCACTGTCCTCCATGTTTTGGATGTTTCCCTGCTCTAACACACCTGATTCAAATGATCAGCTCGTTATCAAGCTCTGTAATGGCTCAGTAACGAGCTGATCATTTGAATCAGGTGTGTTGGAGCAGGGAAACATCCAAAACATGCAGGACAGTGGGCCTCGAGGACTGGACTTGAGAACCACTGCTCTAGACAATTAGAAAGACTCTTACTGAGCCTGCCTTGCTTTCAAATGCAGGATCTCTTGCGTCGGGATATGTTGTACTACAAGGGTCGGATGGATATGGACCACATGGAGGTTATAGATGTGGAGGATGGAAAGGAGAAGTACTTCAACATCAGCGTGAAGAACGCCCTGAAGCTGCGCTCTCAGACTGGTGATGAGGTCCATCTTCTGTGTGCCAAAAAACCCGAACAAAAACAACGTTGGCTCCGAGCTTTCAGCGATGAAAGGATTCAAGTCCAGCACGACCGTGAGACAGGTCAGCTTACGCGCATGTTTTATGCTTACAGTACAAACACAGCAGTGCATCTAAACAGTATTTCAATTCCTTATTGTTTTCTCTCAGGCTTTTCCCTTACGGAGGTCCAGAAAAAACAGGCCATGCTGAATGCCTGCAAAAGCCATCCAGCTGGGAAACCCAAAGGTATGCAGCGAAGAGTCGAATAATAAGATTGTTGTTGTTTTTTTTTACATAAATCACCTGAACTTAAAGTCTGAATTTAAGTTTATACCTGTTATTATTCTGCTTCTGCCTACAGCCCGTTTGAGGGTGAACCAGCTCTCTTTAAAACAAGAAAACCATGACATTTAGTGGCAGACCCTTTGCATGTCTTTTTTTTTCCTGATTGAATACTTCATTGCTATATTTTCTGATTTCATTTAAAGAATGTGAAAATGTACTATTGGCTTCAGAGTGGGATTTACAATCTAACACAAAAAACCAAGTTTCATGTAGGAGCAAAAGCAGTGGGCTTAGATGTGGCCTGAAGGGAGGTGAGAGATCTGGACCGGGACTATTTATCATGGACTTTGATCATATAGAGCAGTTTCACGACAAAAGCATATCCATCTGTGCCTCACCCTTTTAATAGCCCCATCCATTTGTGCATGGTGCTGATACACCCTAGAATTTTATAACAAGGCCCTTCCTGTCAACACTATCTCACTCTATCTTTGTTTCTCTGCTGCTGCTGTGCATCTCAGAGTCTTCATCAATAGGATATCTTTGTTTGTTTGAAGATAGAGATAGAAAAGGTAGATCGGATCATTTGTGGGTTTTTAAGACACATTTTAACCAACTGCAGTCCTCTTAGCTGTCCCCAGGTTCTTTTTTGCTGTCTGTGGTGCATTGATAAATAAATTGATTGATGATCTAGGTATGTTCGACCTTTCCTCGGGTAAAATAATCCTCACAAGATCATCTCAAAGCTCAGCACAATATTACTGTCAAGATGTCTTTCTTTGTAGCCTTGGACACTGACCGCCCTCCTATAAATAATACATGACCGCTAATCAAAAATTCAGAGAGCAGTGCACTTTATTGAAACTGTGTGACCCATATTCCTGAAGAATACGGTACAGGTGCTAAAAATAGTCCTTCTTCAAAATAGAACAGCAGATTTATTTATAAAGAGTGCTGAAAATAAACATCTGCTTTTGTTTTACTTTCTCTTTGCTGGTCTTTGATTTTTGTTAAGCTACGTTCAATAAAACTCAACACCTAAAATGTCTCAATGTTAAAAAGAAAAGCCATCCACTTTGGTGTTAGGCCTTAGATATCAAACATTATAAACACTAATGATGTCCTCTGTTTATGTTCCTCCTCTTTAGCGGTGACCAGACCGTACTACGACTTTCTCCTGCGACAGAAACACCCCTCCCTCCCCACTGCTTTGCCCCAGCAGCAGGTCTTCATGCTGGCTGAGCCCAAGCGCAAAACCTCTACTTTCTGGCATAACATTGGAAGACTGACGCCCTTCAAGAAGTAAAAAGAAAGCAGAATCGAAAAAAGGAAAAGGATGCAGTGGAGGAGGGAGGTAACAGAGGAGGAGGAGGAGAAGAGCTCTCTGCTCGTGCCTGAATAGACCCTTTTTAATTCTTCCTCTCCTTTCTTTCATATTCCTAACATTGCTCTAATTGACGAACTGATTTATTATATAGAAAAGGATGATTATGATAGTAAGATTATTTTTGAAAGCACTTTATAGGTTGGTTAACAATCAGATTTAAGTATGGTCTCCTGGAGACACAGAGTCAAAAAGGGAGAGTGGACTAAACCTACTACTTCTTTACCTTCAATCAAGCGCCAATTGGTACTAATGCTACTACTGTACTGCTGCGAGTGAACGTGAGACAACTGACGGTTTCACCTCACAGGAAATGTTGGCTGTCTACAAAACTGCTTCATTTATTTTCACTGTGTAATTGTTCATTTTTGACAGATGCCAAGTGCTCACAGTGCCCAAGTGTTTTTTTTTTTTAAATATTTGTTTCTTTTACGTCTGATATTTAAAAACGGAGGTTGTATCTTGTGTGTCTGCATTACGGGGATAAAATGAAAAGAGAACTGGGGGATCAAAAGTTTCCTCTGCTTTACTCTTTGCAACTTTATCATTTTTGTCACATTTCCGCTGAATTTTTTAAGTGTTTTGTGACTCCATCGGCCAGAGTTTCAATGTGTACATCTGGTGCATTTGTGACATTGTGCACTCTTGATAAAAGTCATTAAATGCAGCCCGAAAAAAAATCCATGTGCAAAATTAGGAATCATCCAGACGAACAGCAGAAACCTCCACGCTCCAGCCACACCTTTCTCGAGTCTGATCCTTGGCTTCTCCTACTACTACCATGTCAGTGAAGTAATGAAACAAGCAGTTTTTTTTTCTTTCTTTTCTTTTTTTAAGTGCCATTTAAAGTGTGTCAATGATGATTTACAATGACGTGCATGGATGTGATGAAAAATACTGTGAAGAATATTTTTTTATCTCTGAAGAACCCTGCTATATTTAGCTAGATTCAGGAACTGAGGTTTCATCGTGCTACAAGGCTGACAGCATTAATTACACACTGATCTTCTTTTATCTACCTGTACTTCTGATATCCAGTATTCCTGCTCAATGTATCTGGTTTTCATTATAATCTCATTTCAGATCAATGCAGCCCAGTGATGTTGCTCTGTAAGTGCATTCAGTGAAATGTACTCCTTTCACTTTTATGTTCAAGTGTTTTTGCTTCTGACGATATGGAATATTAAACATTCCTAAGCTGACTAACTGTGGTCATTAGTGGGTGTGATCGTTGTTTTTAAGGCTCTAGAAAATCCCAAAATAGTACATTTAAATGCCTTGTTACTTCAGAGCTAGACTAAAGCATACAAAGACCCAAACTCTGTAATAACTTTTTTTATTTTTGATATGTCTTATTATATTTTTCAGGTGACTTCCAAACATGGGAAGAAAGTATTAATAACTTGTGATGGAGCTTGATTTATAGTTTCTTGGCAAACTCTAGCTTTGATCATGAAATTCAGACACTGCACACACCTTACACTGTTTGGAAATGAATGTAGTCACAGTGAGCTCATTTCCTGTTTTAAAGCTAAAAGTTTACTGTTTTAGTCAGAGGTATGTTGTTTTTTATGAGTCAGAATTAAGCGTGCATATTTGGATAAGAGGTTGGACCCAGAGCCGGCCCAAGCCTCAATAGGGTCCTAAGCAAAATTTAATTTTGGGGCCCTCTATTTCTGCCAATAATATTGATTGCTGATCATTCACACGCCTTCATAAATCTCTTGGATTAACATTCCATAACATGCAAACATACCTTTATCTTGTTTTTTTTTCTCTTCTTCCTCTTTCTTCCTCTTTCTTTTCTCTGCTCCTGAAGGATATGTCCTTTTTTGTGACATTGTTTTGCCCCATAACTACCTGTGCTTTGGATGCTCAGTGCACATTGCATGGCAAGAAGCACATAACGGTAGCAGAGCTTTGTCATATCAGCAGTAAGAATCATAGGCATACATCAGCAGCAACACTTAAATGTTTTTACTTTATTTTTATTTTATTTTTACAATAATGTATATCTGATCATACAGAAACTCATACATGCAAAAAATATTCAAAATTTCTTTTGATTGCTTTAGGGGGCCCCCTACTGGCCGCAGGCCCTTAGCTGGCCCTTCATTCGCTTATGCTTTGGGACGGCTCTGGTTGGACCACTAACTCCACAGTGTAAAATGTGTAATTATCATGCTTATTGGAACTTAGCATTCTCTGGCTGTGCTGTTTACTGCATGTACATATTATATTACTGGGCCACTCGGACCTATCTAGTGCACCATTCATTTAGATGGAACGGTTCCTAACGATGGAGATGACACCCTTGCACTCATAAAGGTTCTGATTATAAATGACTGTATTTATGAAGTGCTTTCGCATGTCTTCTGACCACTTGAAGCCCTTTTACATGCAGGCCCCCGGATCAAATCCCCAACCTTCTGATTAAGAGATGGCCAACTCTACGACTGAGCCACAGCTGATCCATTTCTTTGGTTTTGGCAATGGAATGAAATACACCCCGTGTTTTTTCTTTTTGTTATATTACGATTAACGCCATAAAACAGATGAAAAATCATGACTTCTAATGCTTCTCTATGGAGCTGAATGCTACGGATGTCTGAGTTCCGGTCCGGGTGCAACTGATACTAAACTGCCATTGGCTCATCTGCATTCGAGGGGCGAAGCTTAGCGATAGGCAGGCCGTTTCTACACAAAATAACCCCCTGCTCACCCCTAATTAACGCTGATTTCATTTTCAGCAGATAAAGAAGAGAGTGTTAAGCATGTTGAGTAAATGCATGATGCAAACAAGGGTACAATTTATTTTATTTTTTATACATCAATCATTATATCTTTTTAAACATGATACATGATGAAGCCACTTGATGTATTGGTTTTTCTACATGATTGAGTTAACATTTGGTAGTTTATAAGGCATGATGCATTTATATTTTCACTGTCTAACATTCATCTCACAAACAAGAGCTGAGCTTTTATACCTGAGGGAAAAAAAGCATTTCTGCAGAGGAAGAATATTCTAACCTCTGAACCATAAAGGTGCATCAGGGATTGATCTGGAGAAGACCGGATATGTCTGATCAGGTAAAAGCACCATTAACATTGAGCAAAATTAAGTGCAATTTTTTTTATCATGCATTAAATTAAAAAAAAAGATATATACAACACAAAGAAAGAAATACAAAATAAGCAAATCAGAATTAATTTAAACTCTGTATAACTAAAGTCAACTGAATATCATCAGACTATCCGACATGCAGTTATATCAAAACTTTACTGTAAACATTCAGAGGATTGATGGCCACGCCTTTCTTTAGTATAAATTACCTCGGTAACACTTTACAATAACGATAACTTATAAATGGTAAAAGACCACTCATAAATGGTAAGCAGTTTATTAATGTTTAATCATCATTTATAAACAGTAAATAGACCATTAAAAAATTTTACAATTTTAAAAACCTAACCCTAACTTTATAACCATTTAAGTAATGTTTCTAGATGGTTTAAAAACCAAATATTAACCATTTACAAAGTGCTACTGACACACCAATGATGTTTTACAACCAATATTTAAACCCTATATAAACCTTTAATATACAGTCCTTTGATAATTAATCAAAATGATTAATCATAATTTCATCACTTTTTAATGGTAAAGTAACTATTAACCTACATTAATTAACTATCTATTTGCCATTTATCATTGGTCTATATGCTGTTTTTAAATGATGATGAAACATAAATAAACTATCTATTTACCATTAAAAAATTGTGGTTATTTTAAAGTGTTACCATTACCTTTAAGAAATCCTACTCTCTCTGATGGCTGACCTGAAATCAGTGAATCAAAACCTGCCACTCAAACAGCTGACTATCTGGTATCTAGAACTAGAAAAAGGATTTTTCAGTGGTAACACTTAACATATGCATACATTAATGTTTAACTAGTACCTATGAGCTAATTTATGACTCATGCATGCAGAACTAAACCATGCATTAATAATGACCATACCAGCAACAAATAAAAGCTCATATGATTACCAGATTGAGTGAGATATACAAGTTATCATATATTCATTGATTTATTATTAATTCCTACTGCTCTATTAAGTATTACTCTATAAAATTATATATAGTTTATCACAATGGGCCCAAACACAATTTCAGCATAAATGCCCCTGTGGACTTGATAATGTATAGAGCTATTTGTAGCGTGATTGCTGATCATAATGACTGTAATTTTGCTGATTGTTAGCTCGTGCTAACAGTTTCTACTCATATTATAACCCACAGTGCCTCATAATTAACCCAGAAAGCAACACATAATTCTGTGTTGTCATTTTGAGAAAGCAGTAGAGACTGTATAATCAGGCAGTCAGTAAATGGAGGTGAAGAGACTCGGGGAATATACAGCTGTGAGTCTCACAATCATGTTTGATGGAAACTAAACTAACAAACTGATTTAATGACAGTGAGTAATCTGCGCATATATTCCACATTTGAAGAAACTACATGCTAGATGTGTCGATGTTTACATGCAGAGGCTTTTACTTTTGCCATCTGCGCATCTGGGCATACTGAGCAGCATAAGACTGCCTGCTAGTGTTCTGACCCTCCTCTATCTCCGATTCATACATCTCCTCCTCTTCTTCCTCCTCTTCTTCCTCTTCATCCTCTTCTTCCTCCTCGAGTTCTTCTTCCTCCTCCATGCCTCGCTGCCGCTGCAAAGTGCTGCGAGACTGAAAAAGAAAAAGGTGGACCCATTAAGCTCGCTGGGTGATGAACATCAAAACAGACCACGGTCTAACCGCGGCATCACTGAGGAAACGAATAGATGAGGCTCACCCTCCTGGCTGTGTCTGGATACTGGCTGTGCTGTCTGAGGTTTTGACTGGTGGCAGAAGCCAGTGTTGACCTGAAGCTCTGGCCTTTAGGGGAGGCCAGCGGAGGACTTGAGTAACTGCTCGTGAGGGGAGAAGGGTAGCTGCCCAGCTGGGTGTCCAGGCGCCCAGCCAAAGTGTCAGACATCCTGACCCTTCCACTGAAGAGCTGCAGAGAAGCTGTTACGCTTAGAGAACAGGCTTTCTAGCTGTAAGTTTGATTTTATCTGATCATAAAGCTTGAAACTGTGACACTACCATCACTATGAATTATTATAGTGATGGTAGTCGGCAGTAAATCCTCAAGGGGCCTTTAAAAATCAAAGATTTAGGTGTTTAAGTTTTAAAGATTACATTTTTATCAGCACGATTTTGATCTGAACTAACAACAAATTGTCCAGAAAATCACCAAATAAAACAACCAGGCTTTCTCATAAGATTTGATTCTGTTGTTAAATCATGAGCACCAAGTACCTCCAGATCCTTTTGAGTGTTCAGTCCCTCCAGGTTGTGGTACGTGTGTGTATAGACCTCCAGCGCTTTAGCGTGGAAAAGCATCTCCACGGTGATGAAGTCCATGAAAATCGTCTACCACAAAATAAGAGACATTTTTCACGTTGCGACTCTGGGTTTTCAGTTGCCTGGTGTCTTGTGCATGTGTATCACTCACTTTGATATCCTCCAGCTTCTGTCTCTGAAAGTCAGTGATAGTCTCCTCCAGTTGTTTGACACTCCGCTGGGCATTGTTGGAGGCCTTTTGGGCATTAACTTCAGCCTGTCAATAACACTCAGTACAGTTCACCATAGTTTAAAGTATTGAAAATGAGACAAACGGATAAAATAATCATTAAGTTATTTACATTACCTGAGACTGGACGGGATTGTTAAGAAAATTTCCTTTGTGAAATTGTGTACATGAATTTAAAGTTTTCTAGTGCTTATAAGTTTATTCTATATGTTTACTTTTCTTTTTTATCCACTGTGGCAGAAATCTATCAAGAATGATTTTAAAAAGTATCCATTAACAAACAATATTCCAATTTGAGAGTAAAATTTTGTTATTTTTAGGCATCTTGAACATTTAAATTTCATGATTTTATATTCTTAAATTAATCCATGTTGGTCTGGACGATGATCAGGAGAACACCGTGAGTTTCTACTGTTTGGGCTCTAGTGGTTCATTAAGGTTATACAAATATGTCGATGTAAAAATTCATTTTGAGGTTTCCAAAAGAAGGCAGCACATGTTCCAGTTCACGAAGGACATAAAGTTGAACATTTCACAAGTTTTATTTGGCTTACATCACAAAAAAACAAACAGTTACATGTTTCGGCACAGGGCCTTCATCAGAGCGCCTGTTGGACTGAATGTACAGGTACTCTTGTGTAAGGTTTCTCAAGAGCAGAGTTGAGTTTCTACACAGCTGCAAGCGGTGTCCATTTAGTCAAGCACCAATCACTTCTCGATCACAGCTGAATGAAGGGATAGAGAAGTGATTGGTGCTTGACTAAGTGGACGACGCTTGCAGCCTGTAGAAACTCAACTCTGCTCTTGAGAAACCTTATAAGGATACCTGTACATTCAGTCCAACAAACGCTCTGATGAAGGCTCCCTAAGTGTTTGTTTTTTTGTGATGTTAGCCTAATAAAACTTGTGAAATTTCAAGTTTTTGTCCTCTATGCACTGGAACATGAGATGTGCTGCCTGCTTTTGAAAACTGCAAACTGTTTTCGATTTCTTTTAAGGATACGATGCTCTGTCGATCCGCAGGGTTCCTCATCCTGATGTTTTCCAGTTTCTGTATCTCCTTCAGCTCCTTTTTCAGATCTGTGCTAAACTTCTTAAGATCTACCTGAATGATAGAGACACAGTCAGGCAACATTACATGTAAAACAAAGGTCAGAGGGTATTTATGCATATGAGTGTTTTTAACCATAGGACGTGTATTGGTTACTGAAACTTCTCAGGGAGCAGCTTCGACAAATATGTGGTCTGAAAAGTGTCAGCTGTATGATTCCATGAGTCTTCTTAGAGATTCAGGCAGTGCGCCGACAGCATGGAACAGCTTCATTTTCACAGTGGTGTAAAAACTCACAAATTAAAGCACTGAGACCGCCAGTGTGAATGTCTCATCTCAGGTGTGTCTCATGTCCACCCCACAACGTATTCCCCTGACAATCAAACAACTTAACTGTCTGCATGTGGTAAATTCGCCCAGAGACACACCGCTCCTTTCTGCTGGTTACTCATTATCTTCAAGTGACAGGTCTCTTAATCAAACCAGAATCCCACAAGGTCTAATTAATGCAAACTTGGTGATGAGCTGATGTTAGTTTTATTCAAACCCTCATCAAGACATCTTGAGTCAAACTTACTCGCTTGTTTTTTAAAATGTCCCCATAGGCTTTCAGAGGAGCAACAACTCTGGTCTCCAGTCTCTCCACCTGAAATAAAAGACCCTTTATTAACAAACAGGGTTAACAGCTGAATGTAGAGAGTAAAGTATTTATGTGTCACCGACCTGAGCCTGCCTGTAGTCCTGAACCATGGCAAGATCCTCAGCCAGGTTCTTTAATCCGATTTGAAACTCTGGATCCTCTGTGCTGGAGAAGTCAAAGAGTTGAGCAACCAGCAGGTCTGCTTTATCTCTCAGCCTGCCTGTTTTTCTGGTGTATGAGGCCAGCAGGGTGCAGATCTCCCCCAGGTGCTTCTCGGCATGTTTGACTGTTTGCTCCATACTCTTCAACTGTACATCTCTGTTAGAAAGGCCAGCAGGCAAAGAACTGAAAATGGATATGTATCATTTATGTCAGTACTTAAGTTGCTGTCATTCTGGCAGAGCTGCAGAAGACTTCCTCAAGCAATATATAACGTAAAAGCACAGACTCCTACCTGGAAAAAAGGCTATTCATGTTGGCCCTGTTATCTCTGCAGCGTCTGTGTTCTATTGTTTACCTTGACTGCTTCTTACCTTTGCCAGGTAACAGAGGGCTGTTGCCATAGAAACACCAACAACAGATGATAAATGGCAGCTGTGGTGGGGATGCAGCTGGAGCTTACTGCCACATGATGGCAGCAGTGTATTATTGAGCAGAAGAGCTTATGAGGAATAGTTCAGTCTGTCCCTCTCAAGGACGATGAGAGAATAACTGCATTACGCATCAGAATCTTCTATACACTGTGCATAGGTGTCAAGAAACACACATTCAGTGTGTTGGAGTGGTGATGGTCTGCAGTCCACAGTTTCTGTTACAGCCGCAAGCATGAGGAAAATGATCCTGTAAAATTTTATTTCTTTTCAGCTTTGACACATGAAAAATCTTTCTGCAATTCATTGTAATTATGAGCCTGAAAAAGATCTTCTGGAGGAAGACGTCATCGGTTACGTTAACTCTCAAATATGTCTGATTATTTTTCGAGTAGCTGCATTCATTAACATCCGTCTTCATCAGAGGAAAGATTATGTCTGAGAGGGACGGTAACAGTTTGAAACATGACACATAGATAGAGAGTCAATTTAGAACATTGTCTCTTCATAATACTACTAACTCTACTACTTCCACAGTTAATTAGAATCATCATTTTAATGATGTTCTCAGAAAAGACAGGAAATACACACATTCAATGCTGTTCCCCAAAAACCATCCAAGTAAATACATTCACCATCTCACATTGTTTGGTAAATGTAAATGTTCTTTATTCATACAGCCCTTAACCCTTTCAGTGAACCAAAGTGCTTTACAATACATAGTAAAGATGAATAAATAAAAGCAATAAAAAGCAGTAAAAAAAAGAATATGATACAATGCAATAAAGTAAAATGTCACCATGCTACTGGGTATTAAAAGCCAGCATTTATAAATATGTTTTCAATCCAGAATTAAAAAGGTTCAGGTTGGGAATAAGTCTCATTTCGGTAGGGAGCTTATTACAGAGCCTAGGACCAACAGCTGAAAAGGCTCAGTCATCCCAGTGTGTGTCATTCCTTTTTTAAGCAAAACCAAATTCTGTAAGAGACAGGTTACTGTGGAAAGTGCTGATTCAAACAGAATTTGATGATTACAAAAGCATTTAAAGGTTTCATGTATATGATGTACAACTTTTAAACAAGCTATATGTCGTTAACGCCTCTGTAAAAAAGTATAATTGCACCATTTTCTTCCAGTTTTTTCCTCCTTTATCTTATCTTCTAAAATAGGGATCCACCTTTCATTAAATCTATTTTGACTATTTCTGTCCCACTGCCAGCAAACAATGATGATCTTGGCTGTGATCGTAAACGGTAGGGGCACCATCCTGCTTTTTCTGTACAGAAGAGTGTGTGTGTATGTGTGTGTGTGTGCATGCGCCTGTACCCCCTCCATGCTTGTCCACCTGTCTCTCCATCTGCCTGGTGGCCCAAGCATGCATTTGGAAATCTCTCAATCTTTTACTGCATCCCCTGTGTCACTTACCTGCGTCTAACCAGCCCGATTAAACCACACCCACTCATTTATGAGCCTCTGTTGTTATGGAAACATCATAGAAAACAACAACTCAAGTAAGTCTGATGAAGTGACATTTAGAGAAGGTTGTAGAAGAAAACATGAGTCACAAAAGTTGAGCGATAACTGAGTTTAAGACCACAATAGGACAGGAATAACGATGCACTTGGAAAGATCAGTCAGAAAAGTTCAACAGGTGAATCAGGCATGTGGGTCGAAAGAGCAGTCCTTTTCCCCCCGAACAAGAAGAGTTCAATTCCCCCCTTTTCTACTATCCTCTGGCTCTGTTAAAGCACCATTTTCTTAATGCAAATGCTTTTTCTAAGGTCTTTCATATTTCAAAAAGCTGTGGACTATAATATGCTAAACTTACTGTGAAAAAGTAAAACAGTATGTTACTGTAGTTCTTCACCACATGGACTTAATTTGATTACAACCTTTTGCAGTTTCTAAAGCCTATGGTTCAAATATTCCATTTCAATCTTAAATTGAATAAATGTCCTTGTTGAGTAATATTTGTAATTTCCAAAGGCTAAAATGCAAAGTAATTAAAAAAATATATACCAAAGTCCTGCAGCCCACAAATGCACCTTGTCAAGGAAGCCGTAAAACATGACATACCCAATCTTTTCTTTCACATGCTGAAACTTTAAACCATGAAATGATAAAGCGCCTTTACATTACATGTCACATTTACCTGCTCACACCACATTTACTGATGGCAGAGGCTGCTGTGTACAAAGACTAATCCTCAGTCCCAAATGACAAATTCGTAGACTAGTTAATTGGCGCTTCACTCTATTCATCCATTTGCAAATCAAATCTCTTGCTAGTATTTGTCTTCTAAATTGGATGCAATTTTGATTATTTGTTTATTATTCTCTAAAAGCATTGTAACGAGGTCAGCGTTTGTGTGCGATGACAATGCCAAACTGTATTTTTACAGTTTGTGATTGTTATCTTTTACAAGTTAGTCAGAGGATTAGTAACACAGCTCCCTTCGAGGTGAACTAGCTGAAGCTAACACTGATGTGTTTGTGTGTGTTCCTGGAGCTTCATTTTGGGCTGTATGTGTGCGAATGACTAAGCTTTGTTGGGCACATGCTGTCCTCTGACATGAGCGCGGCACAGCAATCCATCCAAAAATGTGTTCATCCCATCTAAGCACTACTGGCAGGAGAGACATCAATGGAATCCACCTGCAGTTTTTTCCAGACTGAACAGCTCAATCATAAAGGTGGTGAGGGCATGGAGGTCTAGGGAGCTCCCTGTGCATGTCTGGCTAGACTGGAGGAGGTAAGAGGAATAGAGACACAGCACGAATATAGACAAGAAGAACCCCAGGTTCCAAAGGGAGTTAAATGAAAAGGTCAGATTACGTTTAAGTTTCTGTGAAGTCTAAGTTTCTGAGAAAAGTTTTGAGACTTGGAGTTTTCCACACTGAACTGTTCAGCACCTCTTGTAGTTAATGCGATTGAACATGCAAATGACATTAGCCTTCAAAAATTTCCCCTTACATTCGAACAAAAAAACCCCAACAACGACAGTATTTCATGAGTTTTGGATTTGGTTCCTTTGGAAACTTTCAAGTGTCATTTGTCACATTGCTTTCTAGTTAGAGGCCATGGGGAAAATGCACTAAGATACTGACCCCAAGGCACTGTTGTTACACTGTGGATTTTTTCTTATTCCTCGCTACTGGTCCTACAGCTTAAAGAGACTTATGTTGCTATGGAAAAAAATTGCATTGAAGTCAATGGGACAAGCCACAAAAAAAAAGAGCAATTTTTTGAGTTTTTCAAACATCTACTGCTTTGCCATACTTTCACCTAGAGACTCCGTTTAAACTATATAATGTAGACACAAGTGTTCTTGTCTATTGGTGTATTAATCCCAGTTTCGATAAGTCTTGTAGTTTTTGACCTGTCACTGTTCAATGACCATGATCATTTTTGGAGAAGTTTTGAGATTAAAATGGGTGTGTATTGCATGGTATCTTCATACCATAGTGGGTAACATCATTGGCTAGATTGAGAGAAGTTACATGAAAGTTTCTGAAACATTTCACTTTCCATGCTTCTCCCGGCCACAAATTACACTCTACACACATGCCTTTTTTTCCCACAGTTGTAGACACACTTGTTCTGTCTCTTATTATGTGTTTATCTAAGCAGAGAGACTTGAAGAATTTGAACACCTAGCCTCTCAGTGGGGCAATGTCCCTCTCTGCTCCTCATTGACGCTAATACAAAGATTTTCTGAGAGAAGCAGAAGGGACTTCTGTTTATAACTTGCAACTTTGTCCAAACTATTTACTGTTGAAACACCAAAATCATATCAAAACATTCAAGAAGTCCTTACGATGACCACAATCTGCTTTTTGTCTGATAGGAGCAACTGTTTTGTCAGAACAAGCCTAAATATGAACCCAGTGCCAAGACAAAAAAATCACTCTTTTTTTTTTTTCATTCTGACTGCCTCAGCCTGTGGCACCTCTATCATCATGGGCAACCAGTTCAAGCTGCCGTGGCAACCTGTGAGCCTCAGGCCAGGTCCACTGCAGAACATCAAGAGCCTTTACTCAGAGCTCACCAGGGCTGTGGAGGAATAGTTAAAGCCAATGGACAAGTGGGAGTGCAGTTGGATGATAGAAATGAAAGATGAGAGAGCTACCAGGGGGCAACATAAATGTTTAGGACAACTACAAATAGCTGAAGAAACCCAAAAGCAGACAGGAACCATGAGGAAGCCACAAGATGGTCATTCACAGCTAAATATCTACACAGAGAGCAAGACAGGTCTTGAGGAGTCAGCTGAATGGTTGGAACGAGATCCAAGTCATAAACACCTACACTGTCAATGATCAGGTACTCTGCTAAAAACCTAGCACAATAAAGAAATATGTATATATAAAACACGCAATGCCTGAAAGCCAGACAGGAGCAGGTGTTGCAACACATGGTAGGGTGACCATGCATCCTCTTTTACTCGGACATGTCCTCTTTTTTGGGGGCTTTGTCCGGGGGAGTTTATAAAATCCCTCAAAGGTCCACGGTTTTGTACATAAGTTTCAATTTTGTGTCAGATGGACTTATTGAGTTAGAAGTACATACAAAACACTCGATCCGACCCGAAAAACTCTTAAAATTAACTTCGTGCAACTCTGTGACTCCACCCCTGCGTAGTCGTGTCCTCTTTTTGGGAAGTCAGAATATGGTCACCCTAACACATGGTTAGTGATGTCACGTCGCTGTCCTTCAGTTTTATAAACCCAGACTGTAACTATTTGAAATACTCCTGTATACACACTCCTGTAATCAGATGTACCAGCATCACTTCCACTGACTGTACCTTAACGCTAAAACTCTGTCTTCTGTCATGTCTTCTCTCTGGTTGTGGAGCGACACTGTGCAATTTTCACATTTTCCTCTGCTGCCTCTCTTCCTACTGTGACCACTCCTCTTCACAGCTTGTTAAACTCATCAGTTCCGGAGAAGCTTTCTTTCTACTTGTTAAGTGGTCTCAAATCACTCTGCTTTTAATTGTATCTACTCTGAAAATGCCACAGCTTTTATTCAAAGGTCTCAGAAATAAAGTCAACATTAAAAATGCTCTCATGTCTTTCTGATGGACAGTTTGTCTTTGCATGTTTTCCAAAATATGAAAAGATTTACGGCTGCTTTAAACTTCTATCAATTCAATAGAGGATTCCAAGGGTTTCATACATAATGTAACATGTGAATCAATTTTTTAAGTGTACATTTCCATACTAATAACTCAGAATAAAAAATCCAGCTGGTGCCCTAAATATGTGTTTTAGATGCATGTGAAATTATTGCTAGTTATTGAGGATGATCCATATATTCCAGCTGCCCAGTTTTCTGAAGGGGATACTAAAATGCAGTGACCTCACTACAGGAAAACTTGCTGAAAGCATGCATGAATGCTTTGTTTTTGCTGTGCTCAAGTAGCTCCATACTTTAACACAGCCTTTTATGTTGCTTAGTTGCTAAAAACAAAACTGATGAACAAGCTCTTTTCTTGGGGATGTTTGGGCTGTTTGGAGGCTGCTCTTAAAAACCTTATGTCAAGGTTGAATTTATAGCAGTAAGATCAACAATATTAACCCTGATAATTATAAGAATCACTATCAGAAATACAGTTCTATCTAGAGACTTCTCGAATCATACAGGCGTACACCAGTGCAGGCTGCCGTGACTCGATCTGGACTGTCTTCCATCCAATTATAATATTCTCAGACCAGCCCCAGGGTCGCCCAGGTAACACCTAAAACCAGACTTTAACGACTCTGAGACTTGCCTGTAACTTTGTCAGGTAAGTGGATTATATCCTTTCCAGTCCAGCGAGGTGCAGCATGAGCATCTTAAAATTAGTTGAAGTCATACAAGGTCCCACATTTTCACATTTGCAGGAGGATCAGTTTCAGCTCGGTTCACTTTTCAGCAGGTGCAGTTGGCCGTATACTTGCTGGTAAGAAGAGTAATAAAGTATATTTTGAGAAAATGGCATGGGATTTCTGCAAATTGCTGCTGCTGCTGGTGTTAATGATGTCATGACACTTTTGATGAGCTGCTGCAAGTCCACGGAATACATGATTACAAATGTGATTGGGATGACAGGTGCTCCCAAAACAGCTCTCATTACCAACATAGATAGATAGATGTTGTCATGGACACTGAGCCACACCCTACTGCTCACACCTGTAACCTGTTTGCTAATGACCTGCCAGTATTTAAGACCAGTCAGTCAGAACTCTTGTTCCAAGTTTGTTGTTTGTGCTCCTGCCTGCTTCGTTCCAGCCTTTGTTTGGATCTAACCTGCTGGTATTTTGAGCTCTGCCTGACCTCTGTTTTGGATTTTTGCCTGTTAACTTTGTACCTCTGCCTGGTTGAACCGAATTTTTGTCTTTTTGAACTCTGCCTGTTCCCTGTTTTTGGATTTTGCCTTTTGACACTGTACTTTTGCTTGGTTGGACTGGATTTTGGTGTTGACTTTGGATTGGACCGTTCCTTGCCCTTTTTTGGTATGCTAATTAAAATTCTGTTTTGGCCTCACATCTGTCTTGGTGTCATTCTGAACTTGGGTCTCTTCAGAACTGTGACAGATAGACAGATACTATAGATGAATAAATGGATAGATGTTTCTGGTTCAATTCCCTTTCTGTGTAGCGTCTTCTCCATGAACACGCATAGATCCTCTTGTCAGGAGTCATGCTTGGTAATTTGGTGACTTGAGATTTCTCATAGGTATAGTTTCTAATGTCTGTCTTGCATTTCCAAAAATCAGTATTTGTTAGAGGGGTGTCATGGGCAGAGCAGAGTGAAAATTAGTTCTTACTATGCAGACATGCTAGCTTAATATAAAGTAACCCTCCATCTTTAGAGAATGATATTTTGGAGCTAAATTGATGTATTAATAGTGCTAAATTAGTACCTTAGTCTTTTTGACTTAAGAGTCACGGAAACTTACTGTGATTGCAAATAAGGTCAAGTCTGCAATACAGTCAAAATACATGACCATCCCTTTCAACCTCTTACAGATTGTCTCATCTACTTTTGTAAGAACTACTAAATTTCAAGATTGATCGGTTTGTTTCATAACCAGCTCAACTCTGCATGGCAGATTTCACTCATCACAAAACCACCCACAAGCTTGCTCTGCTGTTGGGCAATGAACACTGCTTAATGTGTTATTTAATGCACCAAAGCCATTAATGCACTTTCACATGAAATTTCCCTCCCGTTGGCTTCGGATTAATTTTTAATGTCTGGTGAAAACAGTTGTATTACTTGTTTGTTTCAATTAGTGAATAGTGCTGCTTGGCCCTGCAGGGAGAAAATCAATACTTCTGTTCCAACTCACTGTGACTAAAGCCACAAATTATTTGTTGGTGTGTGTGTGTGTGTGTGTGGCTGTTTTTGTGTGGCTGTTTGTGTGTGTTTCAGATGTGGGTGTGCATTTGTGGGGGTGTGTGTGAATGTGAATGCTAAATAGCTTGGAAATGTCAGCACTCTGTACTGTTCTTTTAATGACAGACCTAGTATGAACTCTTTCAGAGGAAAGCAGTGGGAATACAGCGTCCTCCTCCCTTTCAGTTTTGCTCGAATGAAGAGCTTTCTGGCATTATGACGTTTTTGAAAACAGACTCATTATAACTAATGTGCATATCTAATGGCTTCTCTGATTCCACATTGTATCCTATACATTGTATTATACATTGACGAAAAGGAAACATGCTTTCTTTCAAATGTTTCTTGCATCTTTTTCATATTTTCCCCCTCTGTTAAAACTGAGTTTCTTGTGAATCAATTATTTTAATAGAAATTCTGACAATCTGTTGATTGTGAAGACCTTCCATTTAAAAACAGCCAATCTGCTGGGATGGATCTCGGGCCCTCTAGATTGTGAAGCGTTCAAGAAAATCCATTTCACTTTGTGTTTTCTCAAGCAGCAACATTATACCAATATTTGCAAGTTTGCACTTCTTGGCTGAGCCGTTTTTATTTGGATGATGTATTATACTTTAGTAGAACTAAATGGAAATGCTGAAAAAAGAAACACAGCAGCCAAACATTTCTTGTATACATTGTTTATTGTTGCGCACACCTTTTTTTTTCTTCTTTTTTTTTCCAATAGTTGCATAAGGAATAAAAAGTAAAAAGCCCCAACAAATGAAATCATAAAGAGCCCAGTGAGCCCCCCAAAAGCCATGGTAGGGGATTTGGACAGAATGTTTGAACATCAGCAAGCTATTGTTGAGATTTGTAAGCTTTACATTAACAATTAAGCGTACAAACATGAAGAGTAAAACACTGCGGTTTAAGATAATTTGACTAAGGTCAAGGAAGTATCAAGCTCTGACAAGCTCCTTTTCAGAGTAGCTGGAAATATAAAGGCTGTGCACTGATGGCTGACATTGAACAGTTCTTTAAAATCAGCAGATACAATTGCTTCGGTTTAAGAATCTTGTTTTTAAAAATTGTTCATTAGCTTCAAAGTAAATAAACAAATAAGAAAAGTGCTTTAACAGAAACACCCTCATACATAAAAAAAACAGATGTACATGCTTAGTCTTTGACAATAAAGTCAAGATTTTATTGGACATTAACACAAAGTTAATGTGACTATGCTGTAGCCCTACTCTTCATTTTAATGCTGTTGTATTAAAAAGTGGAAAAAGTTCATTTTCTGTAATTTCCATAGAACTGATCTTAGACTGGATATTCATTAGGTCCTGTAGTTTTAAGCACTTCCACAGTGCTGTCAGCTGATGCTGTAGAGTTTGGAGAGTAGATCATGGAGAACAGTGTAGAGTTGGTTTGAACAGAAAACTCAAAAAATTCTACATTACCCAGAGGATGACCTATAATTCAAAGTGAACTGTGCTTATATGCATTTATTATTATTCTCTCTAAAACTTTATATTTACCAGCTGAGTAGTAATAAATATGTCTTCCAAGGATAGGGTCTTATAATAAAATATTTAGTTAACTGTGCTGTTTTTTTTTTTTTTCATCCAGCTCACCCTGAAATAAGTTTGCAGCAAAAAAGCATTGTATGAAAATACAATTACTATACATCGAGCAATGTTTCTTTTGCTTTCTCAAGACATACAGCAACATCAAAATATGTTTTTAAAATTTGATTTACATTTATTACGACGAAAAAAGTTTAGCAAAGAGTTGACTAAACAATACATGTATCTAATAATCAGGCATCTCAGCAAATCTGTCAAAAAAGTTGTTAACTCTCAGCTTTATGTATATAGTAGGTTCAGTTTTTCCTCATTTATACCACAGTCACATGTCAAACGTGAAAGAGTTATTTGTTGTTTTTTTTTTCACTCTTATTGCCCATACTGATAAAATTAGAAATCCCATCGAACTGGAGACTTCCCTTCTGTGTGGAAATACATTCAAATATGCAGCTGGAGCTAAATGGGGAATTGTCCTGTCAGTGTTTTTTTTCCCTGGGCCACATCAAACTAGTGTTGTTGAAGTCAGGTTGCAGTCAGATTTGTTGTTGTCGCCTCCAAGTTTGCTCCAAAAAAGGAACAATTGTTTCTTTTTTTAGTGAAAACAGTCAATAGTCAAAATCCACTATAATTGATAAGATGTTTTAAAGCTTTTTTTTTTTTGAGACAGAAATGTGTAAATGTAGCTCTAATCTCAACCAAACGCTTGTCCAAATATCAGCCATTATCTGTGTAGTACCGACAGATTTATACAAAAAGCCAGAAGACTGGGAAACAGACTTCAGACTGAGACAGATGCAATAATCCAGAAAGTGTAATAGTGGCACCAAACCTGCATTTGATTACCGAGCCATGCATCCAAGTCAATGTCCTAATTATAGCAACCTATATCTTTCAAGGGCACATAAGACATGTGAGCACTGTAGGAAAACACTGAGATAAGGCTTTTTTTTTCAACACTTTTGCATTTAAAAAAAAAAAAAGCCAAAGAAGATATTAGAGAATAATTCTTTAAAAAATCAGTTTTGTCAGAGGCAGTTTTGTAGATACTGTGCCTCTGGATTATACCTCTTAAGCACTCCTTTAAAGGCAAAGCAGATTTTTCCAGGATTAGCGCAGTGTGAAAGGTATTTCATGACATAAATTGTTGACCTTGCACAGTGCATTATTTTTGATACCTGCGCCAATATTAGAGAAATAGCTTATTAAATATAATCACTGCTTTCGCTGGTTCAAAATTATGGTGTTAATACTGATGTTATTAAAAATGTAAAAACTATGTTGGCACTGTCCTTAACAGTTGTTGAATTAAGCAACACTGCGTTTGTTTTTTTAACAAGAAGTAGAAGTTCAATTTAAGAGCTAAAACCAACGGCCATCTTGGTCAGAAACCATCTTGCTGTGTTTGTTGATTCAGAGGTGAAAAGGACTAGACAGAGCCAAGCTGGTGTAAAAATACAGCACACCCTTTGACCATAGCCAAATATTACCCAGGGTCAATGATGATGTGAGTAGAAAGCATTATTCTGTGGCTCTCAGTTGTATTTGGACTTTATCCAACCTGACTTGCCCAAAAACATTCTCAATGCCTTGCTAGTTATGCCCAAAACATCACAGAAGCAGAGAGTTAAAGTATTTTCACAACATGAACAAACAATTGAAATGCTGCATCTAATTTGAACGAGTATAACACTTAAAATGAATGCCTTTGACTTCCTCCTCAGTTGTTTTTTGTAAACTCGCCCGCCTCCCAGCGCAAAGCCATGGCACTCTTGCGTCTTCCTCCAGTGTAGGCCTCTGGAAACTGAGCAAGAGAGCTGAAAGTTTACCTTCTTTCAAAGTATTTCCTCCACCTCCTCCACCTCCATCTCCTCTCTCAGGTTATTAGACTGGAGGTAGGATAAGCAAATTAGTTTTTATGATTATTGTACTTTTCTAAATAGATAGGGTATATTTAGCCAAAATCTCTTCTTTTTCCTGTAAATAATCCCTGGGAGAATCCAAAAGGATGGAGTACAAGACAAGTGTTTAAATTACCAGCACTGTTTCTTTAAAAAAAAAAAAACAGCTTTTTTTTAAGTAAAGTTGTACGAGGTATTTGTCAATAGTAAGTGTACAGGGCGCAGGGGATTGGAAAGTGGTGGGAGAACCAGAACAGAAGCCAGGCTACTGAATGGGATCAGCTCTATCAGCTAATTCTGACAAATTCCAACCAAAACTCTGATGTAAGTATATTTGTACAGTCTATTTGGAGAATTGTCAGTGTTTTACTTTGATGTCATAAAGCCCAGCGGTAGTAGCACTAACTGAGGATGGGACACAGGTGTGATCTTCTACCTGCAGTACATCTATCAGCCAGTGGGGTTCAAGGGCTTGAAAAAAGACAAAAATACTACAGGCCAAATAATACAGGACTCTTGTCACCCAGTGCAGTGGAAAATTTATGATTATTACTTAATGGAAATGCAATCTGACCGGGACACTAAGGCAAAAGAACTACTGCATCTGCAGTGCACATACAAGATGCACAAGAACTCTGATTGCATTTTCATGAAGTAATGATGATAAATGTTCTTCCTTAAGCTGCAAAACTCCGCTGCACTCTGTGATTGATTGATTTGTCAGGGCTCCCCCAACAAACAAGCGGCTGCTGGAGGAGAGTAGGTGAGTTGTGTTTGGTGTCTTTACTAAAGAAACCAGGCAAAGCTAAAAAGATGTTTGGTGGCTAGTACTATGGCTGGGGCCTTATTAGCACTTTTGATGAAGTTAGATGCTGTTCTGAGCATTATTTGTGGCTATAGAGTGGCTTTTTGGTTGAAGTTTGCATGTGGAAAAGTAGACCGCTGTATATTGCTATCGTGCGGGTGTTGCTGAAGTTGGTATAACTAGGAAAGCAAGCGGTCAGCAACATTCATCTCCTGAGGGGGGGTCTAACTCGGTGTCACGGTGTGTTTGACCATAACTTAAATTTATGCTGAAATATCCCTTTAAGGTCACGTTCTTAACAAAGGGGCTAAGCTGACTGCAATCCCCTCTGAGTGATACAACTACTGTTGACAAGTACCTTATATAACCCCACTTAAATAAATGATTCCTATACTCAAAGCATGGTGCATATCAAATAAATAGTCATCATGAGTGTAAGAAAACTCAGCTCGGGCTTACTCTGTGGTCACAGGATAGAGCAGAGCGGTCCATCCTGTAGGCTGTTCTCATTGGTGATGACGGAGAGGACTTGCACTTCATTGGTACCTCAACTAACAAGACAAAAAACAAACAACAATATAAGCTTTCAAAAATAGAGGGGAAAAGGTCACAACAAAGTGCTGTAAAAGATTAATTTTCCAAAAGTTTGCATTTTCATGTCATACCTGAATTGTCAAATGTCAAAGTGTCCTTTTGACCTGTCAGCATCTTTTCCGTACTGCATCCATCTTTGCCATACAGATTGGCTCTCTCTTTCCTCAGCTCTTCCTCCCTCTGCTTGACCATCTTAATCTCTTCATCAACCAGGGATAGTGTGCTTCTTGAACGCAGCTTGAAAAAGGGATTGTTCAGAAACATCTTTTCCTGTGGCTGCTCACAGGATTTGTTAAGGGAGAACTCAGAGGCACTGCGAATGATCAGGTTGGATGTCTCAAGGATAATAAGGTTGGAGCTGTTGTCTTCGGATCGCCACTCACCGGTCCGAGCTGCCATGTTGTCTTTGCTGTGCCTGGGGCTGGATGTTAAATCGTTGCTAGGGTCGAGAATTATGACGCTGTTTGCTGACACATCATGTTTCAGGGGTTCCTTGGTGGGTGAAGAGGTGATGATGAATGACGGTGTGAGTGGAGTGCTCATTGATCTGGGGATACCTCGTGATGAGGTGCAATCAGCTGATTTACCCATCCTGGAGAAGCCCCTCTCTCTCCTGAAGTGTTCCTCCCTCTCCATTGATATGCGGATCTCCCTTTCAACTGGGGTTTCTGGGTCATCACAAGGGGACCTGTAACTACAATCCTCTAGCCCTGAATCCTCTGAGCAAGGGCTAAATTGGGTGTGAGGGTAATCCCCGATCAGATTCAAGTTATCCAGATCATGTGTCTTCTTCTGGGTTCTTTCAATGTTGCGGACTGGTGTGTACATGAAGCTATGGCTGCCGTGGAAGCTGTGATGTTTGGTTGTAGGTAACACAATCTTGTTCCTGGTTTGCTCCTCCATTTCCCTCCACTGTTTACGAGCCAGCTGGAAATCCACATGCTCTGTGCTGACATTCTCACTCTTAGTCTCCTGTATAACACAGAAGTCTTTGGGAAGCTTCTTGTCTGGTTCTGAATTAATCTGCTGTTGGTGGTTGGCAGGATTCAGATTGACATCTTTGCCGTTTTCATTGTCGTCTTCTGAGATTTTGGATAAGCCTTGCAGATTCAAGGGGTTATATTTCACCTCTTGTGGAGGAATGGGAAAGGTAATAACTTCTTCAGGTTGTTCCAGGACTTCTTCCACTTGAGGGACCTGAAAGCTGACCTCTTCAAAGGTTGCATTGTCTTGCTCCTCCGAGTCGGTCACCTCAACTTTCTGTACAAAGAGGTCCTGGGCACTGAGCTGAAGACTATCTAAATAGGAGTCATCATCCTCTTTGTTTATCGAAGAGGAGAATATTGATCTCCATTTTTCATCGGTCTCACTATCAGAGGAAGCTGCTGCAATCTCGACTCTCAAACACTCATCCATTTCATCAGGGTCGAGGGCATGGCAAGACTCGTTGGACACATCTGACATCACTTCCTCTCGAATGCACTGCTCTAATATGGACTCTTCATGAATGGTTTGTCCAAACTGGATGTCACTGACTTCAGGTTCTTCTTCTGCTTCTATTGCTAAATTTTGATAGTCGTAAACTTCTGGATTGAGGTCATTATCATTGTCGTCAAACTCTGGCTCTGGGTATAACTCCAGATCAAGGTAGTGGTCTTTGTACTGGTCAACTTCCGGGTCTTTTTCAGGCTCAGGGTAGAGACCAAGCCCGAGATCTTCTTCTGGGTCAGGGTATTGCTCTGAATCAGGGTATGGTTCTGGCAGATCGTATTGCTCTGGTTCAGGGTGCTGTTCCGGTTCATCATATTGCTGTGGTACAGGGTGTTGTTCTGACTCATTGTATTGCTCTGATTCAGGATCTTGTGCTGGCTCGGGATGGTGTTCCGGCCCCTGGTCTTGTCCCTGTTCGGGATCTTGCTCTGGTGTGTCCTGCCTCTTACGATGTGCCTCGTTCTCATACACACTGTCGGCACTGGAGAGTGTATCAGACACAGATGAATTGATGGACTCATTCCTGTTGAGCTCCTCGTGTTCCTGTTCTAGTATAAGAGCTTCTTTTTGATCCTGGTAAGGCATTTCAGTGCAAACATTGGTCTGAGAGCAGTCAGGCTTTTCAGTAAAACCTGTTTCACCTGGAGGGTCAGTTAATAATTTTTCAAGCACTGCCTCTTCCCCGGGGGGATCTGAGGACTCTGTCTCTAAACAAACTTGGAAATCATTAGCACTAAAATCCTTCCCCAGCTCAGGTGAATCAGCCACAGCAACCTCCACTTCACAGTCCATTGCTTGCTCTGATTGTTCAGTGGTTTCCATGGTGACAGAGAAGGACTTGTGATTCTCAGTTGTGCTGCAACCTTCGTTCAGTTCTTTTCCATCAGCCTCTCTATCCACCGAGGTAGCTTTCTGAGAAAAAAAGAGAATAAGGAAAAGGGAAATTCATTTTTTTTCGTGAGGCAGAACAGAAATTGTAAGTTTGTCCATCTGCTTTGATCCCTGCTGAGTTTGGGTTTCCTGTGCATGGTGCCAAATACAGGCATTGTCATGATATCCTTATTTCACCCTGGCATTATCTGCATTGTGCTCCACTTGTTCCTTTCTCACTTATTTCTGATGTTGAGTTCATTGTTGGATTTTCTTGATCAATATATGGTGTTTTTCTTTCTATTTGAATGTCACATTTTCTGTCGCTTTAGCACACTTCGAGTCGAGTTTGATTGATTGATTGAATGTTCCCTCAGACATTGTCAAGCCGAATTAAATCTCATTAATCATCATTTGAGTTTTTCAAGAAATTGTTTAACACTGAGACAGCCAACACACTGCAGAGATTAGTTAGTCATATCTTGATTAGACATGCGAATGGTGAAAAAAATACATCACAAGTAAATAAGAAATGCTTTTACTATGATCATCACCTTTAGTGCTGTCATCAACACCACAGACAAGAACACTAGACCAGTGCAGTTACACTTCAGGATGTTATTGTGAATGCAATCACACCAATGAGACTTTGGCAAAAACTCATCAACAAGTCCCCAAGTGGAAGAAACGCATGAATTTGTCCATGGATAGCACTTAAATGTTCTGCACCCAGAAGGGGAAGAGTTTTGGATGATATCTGTGAAGAGAGTGGGGTTGATAATGACAACCCTGGTGGTGCATGTGTGGGTGTCCTTGTGTTGGGATGTGTATGTGAGGCTATGCTGTGTGAGCTTGCTGTGCAGAGCTAATGTTTCCCTAAGTGGGTTATGTGCAGAAGGAGAGGAAGCACATCAAAAGCAGCTGAATGAGAAAGCATTATATCTGTTCTTATGTAAGACTGCGGGGATGGGTCTGCCTCCTACACACTCCTAGACTGTCCTCAGAAGATGACAGGCTATGTCCCTCAATTCCTATATTCACACATGCACACAAATACTTAAAGAATAAACGACTCTTACAAGACACAATGAGAAAAATCAACGGCGAGTTTATTACTTAAATTTTACATCGGAAGACACACTCCATGACTCACTCATCCATACCGAGCAAAGATTAATGAATCATTTATCTGAGCATGAAAAGAAAATGAGTATGCAAATGTTGCGTATTACAGAGATACTAATTAACAAATAGCCATTTACTGAATGAAACCGTAATTTTACTGAACTTACAACCTTATTCAAAAAGACAGGACCCCTCTTTCTTTCACTAAGGAAACTAAAAGTCCCAATACTGTGTATAATTTTTACCCTTATTGGCGCTTACTAAAGATGCACTTCTTCAAAACTTTTTAAGCAGGAAACAGAGGTCTAGTTATTTCTCTGAAAAGCTGTAGACTGTCACATTTCTGTTTCAAATCTTACACAAAGAAGGGGACTGTGTTAACACTCAAGAGTCCTCCACCATCAGTATTGTTCAACTATTGAGAATTTATTGCTTCAGGGCGGCTGGAATTAAAAACTCAGCCATGTACGGTGCTGACAGCATACGCCACTAAACATGAAGTGTCATATTTTGGTAGTTTTGACAATATATAGCAACATGATGTGTATTAAGCTTTGTATACTCATAGTACTCACTGGGAGGACAATTTTTGTTGGTTTTATAATTTTGTGTTTTTTTTTTTTTTTTTCCTGCTGTCCACATGCCAAGGATATTTAATTGCATAACACCCTTTTGCTGTGCCAAGAGACCGGAAAAAGCACAATATACAATTACCATTTATTAGGACCAAAAAAATCATTAGCATCACTGTCGCCAAAGTAGTGTAGCTTCCATGGTGGGAGTGTAGTTAAGTTTTTAACAGCTCACCAATCAAGTTTTCATGTCTCCATTTTACCCTTATAGTGTGATTTGACCCACCAGGACACCATGAATCTTTATTTCCTGTGTTCATCCTGTTAAGATTGGATATATACGTCTGTTCTTTGGTGATAAGGTTAGTTTGGTTGTCTCTTACGATAGATATAGGAGTTGTTTTCACTGGCAAACTTCAACCTACAATGCATCAAAAGTACTGAATGCCAATGCATCAACATGGCCTGAACCCTGCTGTTAAAGGCAAGCCAAAAAACAAATGGCCAGCAATAGGAGAGCAGACTAATTAATGAATAATCATTATTCAGGGCCAGAAATATCATATTGTTATTTTGTACCTGTGTTGGAGGGATCTGCCTGGAGCCACCTCATCCTGCCGCTGATGTCATGCTCTCCTGCTGCCAATTGTTGGGCCTGGCAGCTCACCAGGGCCTGCGGGCTCTTTCACTCCAAAGCTCAGTGTATTTAACAGGATACCAACGGTTGCTGACTCCAAATAATCTACCACTGCCAGTCCCTGTTCACTTTCTACCAAGTTTTTAATCCTTTAGGCTTCTGCTTTCTCACCATCTCTCTGCAGAACATTCACAGTTGGCACATTCTTGTTTTGGATGATGTGAACAAGTGGAGACTCACCAGGGACGGGAAATACTGTTGAAGCTCCAGTTGTAACAAGATTCAAACAACCCCCAAATCTTTTCACTCGTCTTATTTTGTGAATAATTAAAGCAGAAGAAGACATCGCAGAATACTCCACTGACTATGCTGACAGAGTTTATAGCACAGGACATTTTTCAAACCTCCACCATCCTCAGTGACAGTGCAGTCAGCTCTGCCATAAGATTAATTTCTCCCACATCACTGAGGATATGAACAAGAGAAGAAAAGGAAACGCTGAGAGTGTCTCTGTGTCCCAGTCATCTTGTAAAATTTTTAGTTCTTAAATTTTAAGGCAGTATTGTACTGTTTCTTGTTTTTTAAAGAAATACAGAAATGTGAATAAGAAATACGACATTTTATCTGGGTAAAACATAAGCATCATCACAGTGCAAGTCAAAGATAGCACCAACATCGTCAAGTTATAAAACTCGGACAAGCAAAGGTCCTGAATCCAACTACAGCCGTATTTAAAAGATCACAATGGTATGTTTTTGTATACAAGCACAACCATCATCTGTTCATTCATTGCATTAGATACAATTAAATTATGTATCTACAGAGACAAATGTGAAAATATTAAAATATAAGTAGATTATGAGATGGTATGAACATGTAACCAAAGCAAAGCAAGATGAGAAAAGTACCTTTTGTTTCTCATTAGAAAAATATTATCGACCCAAGATTTCTACGATTTCTTTTCTGTTCACAGATGAAGCCTTGCAGTATGTCACCGCAAGAGCATAAATGGATGAATGTAAATACAGTAAATGTTTACTGGTGTCTTTAGACCTTATGCAATGACATGTGTGTGTCCTCTTTATTAAATACCTTCACTGTGATAGAAATGGTGTTAAAAGTTAAAACTGTAGAAAAAAATCTTCATAAAGCTCTGAGGACCATGACCGAGGGAGGTTTGCAGGGACTTCAATTTTCCAAAAATGTGGCCTGTATAAGGTGATGGTGATCCTAGTGACTGACCTGAGTTTAGACCATGTAGCAGCCAAGTTAAATAATCTGCTTATGATTGATTTTCTGTTCTTAAACTAGCAGATGAATATTAAAAAAATCTTGAAAAGACCTTGAATCAAACTGAAATGAACTAAAAGAAATACAGGAACACTTACATACTTTAAAAGGAGTGAGAAGAAGCACCTCTAATTTGATCCCACCCTGCCTCCATACATCAAGAATAATTCATCATTTCTTCCTTACTGATTCGCCTTTTGACTAGCGGACATAAATGAGTGACAGGAATATCAATTTTGCTTTTTTTGCCAGTTAAAATTTCAAAAGCATACACACATTCAAACACGAACGCCCACAATGACACGTGCATGCGACAGACTGGGCTCCATGGCAACCATCAACATGCCTGACACCACTCAGCTGTTGCCTCCTCCACCTCCCCCACACCATCTCATCAGCAGACTGCTAAATGTGATTGGTGATTGGGCGCAGTGAATAAAAAAATGGAGCCGGTTCTTCATGGATTGGCTGTTAATCGAATATATGTGTGTGTGTGTGTGTGTGTGTGTGTGTGTGTGTGTGTGTGTGTGTGTGTGTGTGTGTGTGTGTGTGTGTGTGTGTAATTGAAGTGAAAGCACAGAGATTCAAGGACAGACATTGAATCTGGATGATTATTTCATTGACTGGACCTTCAAATTTTAATGAAATGTACTTTTTTTTTCGCTTTGTTGAGACACGGCCTGGTGTGATGATTGCATTTCATCTTTTGCAGCTTTGTGAAAAGAAATTCTCTGAATGGATCCTGGATTCTCTACAAATCGCTGGTTCCAGACGGTTTCTACAGACAATTGCTTCAGTCATAAAAAAAAAAAAAAAAAATCTGGAAAAAATCTGAGAAAAAAAAAAAACAAAACAAAAAAAACAACAAAACAAAACAAAAAACAAAAAAAAAAACCCCAAACAAACAGAATAAAGTGCAATAAACGCTGGTATAACACGCCACTAGTCAGGTTATGTTACAAAAAATTAATTAATCAATCAATCAATCAATCAACTGTATTTTTTTAGCACATTTAAAAGAACCACGGGGTCAGCCAAAGTGCTGTACATTGTGACATAAAAACAAATAAAACAAGCAAACAACAAGATAGAGCGAGCAAAATACATAAATGCAATAAATAAATAAATATATAAGCAGGCTCATTCTAAGTGCTAAGATGAAAGCATAAAAAAATAACACTTAAATGTATTAAAAGCCGAGGAATTAATGAAAAAGTGGTTCTATGTTAAGTGTTCAAATGAATTATTTTTGTTTAATATACTCTTAAAAATAAATTCACAGTAAAGGTAACTTTATTTTCATTATATTTATTTAAAGCATTTGACTGCACAACGCTGCAAAGAGAAATTTGTTTTGGTATCATTAATAATCATACATCCTATTATTTTTGGTTTTAATGACAGTTAAAATCTTCTTTGAAAGCTTTGCAAGGAAAGTTTTATAAACCAGCACTGATTCTTTTTTTGTCCTTACAGCATGATTTAGATTTCTTCCTTTCATACCAGTATTCACATCCAAACAGTACTGATTAAATGTGTCCTGATACTAATTCCAAGCTAAGTTTTTTGCTTATGTAGCAAACTGAGATTTAAAAACTTCAGAAACAACTTAAATAATCACTTAAGTTATTAGACTATTTTAGCTGTCAGTTTTTTACAAAACCCACAGTAAAAATGAGCTTCACCTACCACCAACATGGAGTAGGTCATCCATAAAGAAATCATATCCAAAGAGTAGCATCCAAATGACACGGACAAAAAGAAAAAAAACTACATTAACACATCTACGGTTAAATGCCCATCTGCCTGATGAATTGCTGAGTTATAACTGAGTGAGAGCAAAGTTTGACCTCCTCCTGAGTGACTGCAATGGTCAACTGGTACAAACACACACAAGCGAGATATTGAAAAAACTGTCATTAAGATGAGACTGAGTGGTGATGATGCTTCCCCCGGCTGTTTCCCAATGACAGACAGAGATTGTGTTCCGATGCCAATCAAGACTATGTCCTATCCATGCCATGAAAGCAATGACTATTAAAAAATCAAGAGTGCTATTGTTGATGTCACGAATCAGAGAAAAAAGGGATTCTATTTGAGGATGTTGTGCGTCAATCATAAATGCTAACATGATTTCATGTTATTGATTGTTATAAAACTACCATACAAAGGTCACAAAAGACAAAAAAGCTGTTTGACATGAGCTTGTGTGATAAAAATGGTGTATAGGAACTCAAATTACTTTCATATACGCCTGTCATAATGCCCCGAACCATTAAAAAATCCATTAATTTTATCTATTCAGATCTCTAAACAGACGTCTTTAAATGACTCTAGCAAAATAAGCTCGGTGTTATAAAGTTTCTTGGCCCCCCAACCAATCCTGCTCTCTTAAAATGATATGTTGAGTGAAAGTCTTAATGCTGAAATCTCTACAGTGACAGATTATTCAAACACAGGAAATCAAGCAATGGATGTCCCTGTCATGATGTATCAGAAGTGAGAGTTAATCCTCTCTTTTAATGAGATTAGGTTATTCATTATTATAGCACTGCTTTAATGCCACCTGAACTGCTGAAGTGAGTCACATGGAGTCTGTGTTTACCAAATGGAAAATGCCAAAACCACTGCTTCTGTGAGAGTGTCATTTAAATCAAGAAAAGTAGGAACCAAATGAATTAAGCCGACTTTTTTGAAAACAATAAATCTCTAAGCTCAGCGGGGAGCATTTGAGACGTTTGGCCCTTCATAAAATGTCACGTTGGAGTTGTGAGGCTGGACATGTGCAAGGATTCTCAGGAGGCTTTTCAGACTCAAAATTCACGCAGTTCAAGTCTTAATTATTAAGATGTGAAATGTTTGGTTCCTGAGAGAAGAAAGACATTGGAATGAAGTGTCTATCTTTTCAGGGGTATAAGAGTTTATGTAACAATAGTTGAAGGTAAAATTTTCCAACAAGTGTTCCTTTCACCCTTTTGAGATTTACTGAAAGTTCAAGTCCTCTTCAGAGAAAATAACAGACTGTTCATCTTAGAGCAGAAAAAAACATATCTTTCTGAATTAATCCCATCACATATGGACCATATGGACTCTCTGTATTTGTAACAACAAACACTGAGTAAGAAAAATATCATTTTATTATAAGAATCTCAATGACCCAAACAAGCCTTTAAAGAAACACACACTGACTGCATTCACACTGTAACAGATGAGACAAACATGAGACATCAGAGGAAGTTCACTCACAAGGACACCACCACTCTGTCAGCGAGATAGAGACGCACCATTTGCTGTGTGCCTGTGTGTGTTTTTTGGTCTTTGTAGCAGTTTCATGGGAGCACTCGCACAAATAAGAGTTTTCATTTCATGCTTGTGAGCCTTGAAAATATGTGCTCTCTCCCTCTGCACTCAGAATTCACATGCAATCATTGCAATCGACTGTGCAAGACAGCTGCGGGCTGAACAGAGCATATAATACCACCGTTGTACACAATCATTTTACACAGTAAGGGATAAGAGATTGAATTAAACACTAATTAAGTACCAAGGTGAGACTTCTAATAAATAGTATGTATGAGTAAATATACATATATATTATAAAATCAGTATAGGTACTAAAAAATGCCATGACAAGCTGATTTTGAATTTAACTATTTTTAAAAAAGATCTATTGTAAAGTCAGTGTTGTGGCTAAGAACCAGATGTGGAGCAGGGAAGTCATAAATTTTTACAAACATAATAACATGATCCTTACTTTGGTCATTTTCATACAAAATACTAGAGATAAAAAATCTGAAAAATCTCTATTTTCATCTGTATTTAAAAAATAATTCAACCAGAAAACTCCAAGTTATCCATGTTGAAAGATTATACCTATTATGATGTCGAATTTTACAGATGTAAATCGACTTACGCAACAGCAATGTCTTAATGACCTGTGTAATGCTTCATTCAAATTCAAGCTCACATGGATTCTTTCACTCTGTATGCCATCACACCTTATAATACTGAAGACCAGAATATGTCTAAATGCTGCTTTTAAAGGATAACTTTTTACTTGACAACCTTAACTGCTGAATTTTCATGCATCATTATTAAAATCTCAGTTTGAGTGTTGTGTAGATTATCACACTGCATTTACACTGTATTGCAAAAAAGAAAAATCAAGCTTGAAATGCTTCTTTTTGCAACTTACAGAAACATCTTGTCCCTGACCCTGGAGCCACAGTGATACCCACAAACCTGGACAAATTCATGCTGTCTACATGAATCCAGGTGAGATCAGACGTGATCAGCAGTGATCCACTCCGTACAAGGACAGTTTAACCTCACAGCTTATTCACACCCTCCGAAGGCAAAACACGCACACACACACACGGATAAACACACATTCAGACTACTGCAGTTAGTCAATACACAGCATATTATCAACCCAATAACTCTGCTCCGGTTGGAGGCTTGCAGCATCCCCCCATCCACATCAATACTAAACACATGACATGATTTCCATTTTAGCAGCCCCGGCAGATAATGCATTTGGATCCATACTCTGACACAAAGGAAAATCTTTGCAAACTTTTGCTTGCGTGTGTGTGTGCGTGTTTGTGTGTTAATGGACCTACCTGGACAGTGTGGCGGGCTAATGCAGAGGGCTCTGCTCTGTTTCTGTGTGCAGCCTCATACTGGCAGCTCTGCCGGCTGGTGCTACCTCTGATTGGACAGCAAGTGGAAGGAGGGTGTAATAGAGACAGCCAATACATGAGCTTTCTCTCACAAACACACACTCAAGCTGAGAGGAGCTCAGCTTGTGCTCATATGCATTCAATCCCACAGTGTGGCTGATTTTGGAAACCTGCTTGGTTTTACACTTTCTTTGAAGAAGCTTAAAAACCCTGTAGTTCACTTTTGAAGTTATGCCTACCGTAAGCATTTGATTTAATTAGGACTGTGATTAAAAAAGAAAACACTTTGTAAAAACACCTGTTAACTAATTTGGCAATTGCAATTGCAACACCAACATATGCTCTAAATTTTGGTGGGCAGAATCATTCAGATCTCCGTCATGCAGGTTCAAACACTTCTTTAACTACACAACCTTGAATCCTCTCCTGTGTCCAAACACTACATCTTACCTTTTATTTAATTACATTTAAGGTTATGGCACTCAGGCAAAACAGCATTACATTTTGCTATAACTTAACTTTGAATCATAATGTCTCTTTATTATCACTAATACACAGTCCCTCTGGGGGTCCCAGAGCTCCATCATGTCACAGATTCCTCTGAATCACTGCTGCAGATTTTTTACTGCTGTGGATCTGCCTCCTTTTCAGCATAGCTTTTAACTACATGACTACATCAATCTCTCCTCTGTCCATCGCTCTCTTTCTGCATCTCCCTCTAACCCTTCTCTAAACCCTGTGCAGTAGCAGTAGATGACTGTCTTACATGAGTCTGGTCCTGCTCAAGGTTTCTACCTGTTAAAAGAAAGTTTTTCTTGCCACTGGGTGGGATAATAAAATGCAACACATGTTTGCAAATCCTTATCCAGCTTTTAAGAGATATTCCAGCGTAGAATTAACTTGGGTCAAACACACCGTAACACCGAGTTAGACACCCCCTTGAGAGATGAAAGTTGCCGACCACTTGCTTCTCTAGTTATACCAATTTTAGTAATGACCGCACAATAGCAATACACAGCGGTCTGAGGAGCCATAAACAAACCTCAACCAAAACGCCACTCTATAGCCCCAAATAATGCTCAGAACAGCACCTAACTTCATCAACAGTACATATAGGGTCCCATAATACTAGCCACCAAACATCCTTTTAACTTTGACTAATTTCTTTGGCAAAGAGACTGAACACGAGACACCTACTCTCTTCCAGCAGCAACTTTTTTATAGTGAGACCTCAGGCAAGTCCATTACGGACTACAGTGGGGTGACGCAGCTCAAGGAAGAACATATATGATAATTTTTTCATGGAAATGCAATCAGACCAAGACGCTAAGGCAGAAAAAATGATAGGGAAGAAATCAAATGATGATCATAAATGTTCTTCCTTGAGCTGTGCCACCCCGCTGTAGTCTGTATTGGATTGGCCCAACGTTTCGCTACGAACAAGCGGCTGCTGGAAGGGAGTGGGTGAGTTGTGTTTAGTCTTTTTGCTAGAGAAATTAGACAAAGCTAAAAAGATGTTTGGTGGCTAGTATTATGGCTGGGACCCTATATGTATGTACTGTTGATGAAGTTAGGTGTTGTTCTGAGCATTATTTGGGGCTATAGAGTGGCGTTTCGGTTTGTTTATGGCTCCTGAGACCGCTGCGTATTGCTATTGTGCGGTCGTTACTAAAGTTGGTATAACTAGAAAAGCAAGCAGTTGGCAATGTTCATCTCTCGAGGGGGTGTCCAACTTGGTGTTATGGTGTATCTGACCCTAACTTAATTTTACGCCAGAATATCCCTTTAAACCACAAGATGATCAAATCACAGCAACATCCTCTCCTACAGCAGAATAAGACTCTATCTGATGTCTCAGATATAAACTAATACCTGAATGTGCAGTTTGAGTGTTGCAGAGAGTTTATTCAAGAGGACGAGACGAGGTCAATGACTACTTTTTGTGTGATGGCAATGAAAAGGTTCTCTACTTCTGTTATGATGGCATGAAGAAAATGTTTTTAAATGTGGAGACTTTTTTTTATAAACAAAATATGTAAGCTAATCAAAATGATGAGTCATGAGTGTGAATGTTTTGTTCAGAAGATAGAAACCTTTCGACAGAACCGAACAACCTCACAAAGCGATTCATTCATTTATCATTGAATTGAGCTCTGAAATTTCATACATGCATCTTGCCACTACCAAACTCCATCCTTGTTGTTGTGACATCTCTGTCAAGTCTCCATCCAAATATACCACTAACTTTACTCAACATTGCAGTTCCTCCACCATTAAAAGAAGATAAAAATGAACAATGTTGTTTGTCAGTTCTCTATTTCTTCCCCTTGTCTGGTGTTGTTAAATTAATGCACAACTTAATATGCAGCAGTGAAAGAAAAATAGACGAATCTTGAAATGATGAAAAATGGCATCAGTGTCTGCTTCATTCATTTTTATGCTTGTTTTATGTGAGATTTAAGAGAACCAACAAGGTGGAAATATTAATCTAAGCTGAGACAGAAAGAATGTTTTCAGGTGCAGGTCCAAGTGTTGAGATATAACTCACTGCAATTGCCTTTGAGTCATTGTGGGTGAAGCTCAGAGCAAAAGAATAGAATAAATCTTTATTGTCCACTGAGTTGGAAAATGTCTTTGGCTCACCCGCACAGGAGAAAGACAGCACTGAAGTATAAGCATATAATAAGATGTTTTTTATGGTCGAATGGGGCGATAAAGTGTGTGACTTGAAAACTAAAGATCAGTAGGTGTATGTCGCGTCTTTACCAACATCTAATGTTATGTATGTGCACTCACTGAGCATAACCAAGACTTTACCATCACCCTTACCAGTGTTGGGCATGAATGCCAGAGAATCAGCTTTGAGCTGTGCCTCTTTTGCATATTGTTAAATTGATAAAACATAAACTCAGATGGGATTTCATCGCCTTTTTAACTTCATACTTGTCAGTGATTCTTTTGGTCTCACAGTTATTCATTTGGTTGAGAAAAATTTACAAGGATTAGGGCTGATGATCAAAGCATAGGAGGCTACTGAAAAAAGGAAACTCAATATAGCTGAAAAACATTTGAATTATTATTATTTAAAACTTTTAACTCAGAAGAAGAAGAAGAACTTTATTGATCCCTGAAGGGAAATTCAATATTAGTTAGTTCAAAATCTTGAATAATTGATGAGGAGACTTGACTCAGTTTAAGTGAGGACATGCACAACTCTGACTCTAGCTAATAAAACCTATACCTGAGTGAATTTGGGCCGCTATACGACTGAATGAAGGAGAACATTTTCTTTTCAATGCATGGAGCGAGAGGGTGAAATATAGTCACTAACGTTTGAATAAACTTTCCCAGGAAATGTGAATTTCATTCATTTGCATTGACAGTAATTACAATGGCTGCCCCAGGGTCTCTCACTTTTCAGGTTTTTGTCTTACGTAAGAAATTGTTGTTATGTAACTATTCTTCAAGCAAGATGTCTACAGTGCCACCTCTTTTTTTCACCCTCCTCCGTGTTCTCATAATGCCACTGAGAGATGCAGGGAGAAAGAGACAGCAACCAAGGACAAGTGTTTTACAAGAGGAACAGAAGAGCAAAATTCAGCTGTCAGTCCATTCGTCCGTGCAGACGTGAGTCAGAGCGAGTCTGCTGTCCTGGCTACGGACAGAGAAGAGCTTACACAAAAGATCTATTGACCATCATCGTAGAGAAGATAATGACTTTGGTGTTATTGCCCATTTTTGTTTTGGCAGCACATCACCCTGTAAATCACCTTGTCTGACATCCACAAAGCAGCAGCATTTACAGGTGTTGAACATAACATAGAAACATCCAGTCATTGCTGGTGATCTCTTTTAGTTTCATACAGAGGCCTCAGCTTATTGGTGCGTTTAATACCTTGGCTAAAAACCCCACTAGTGCTTTAACAATCAGGCACCACTAACAAAACGACATTTTCACCAACTGTTGATGAGGAAACCTTTTTTATTCCAGAGGAAATATGATCACACAGGATGGTTTAGTTTACAAAATCACATAAAAGATTTAAAGAAAAGAGAGACTTGTTGACTGTTCTTTAAGTAAGGCACATGGCTTTCTTAATGGTTAATACTTTTTGCTTACTATGTAATCAACTCAGTCCTCACATAAATGAAACTCCACTCATAATTTTGACTTGCTCATTCCTAGAAAACTCTGCCATTTCAGGCTTCCCTTCGTGAGTTAGGTCAAAACACTTTGCTCCCCATTCAAGCACAAAAGTCTAAATAAAATCTAACGCAGTCATCAGTTGACAAATATTGACTAATAGCAAGCTGTCTTACTTATTTCAGAGATGTTAATCAATATTTTTTTGTCTGAAAAGGGTGCAGGGGTATTTTAAGTTTAGTCAAAACACGGTTAAGCAAAATCTGTTGAAAAAACAGATAAAAGAATCTAATTTTATTTGAACAAAAGTTCATAAATTTGTTGTCAACTACCAAGAAAATATTCAGTTTGTCTAATTCTGTCAAAAAGAAACAAATCTGTTGGAATCACTGTGCAGCGTGACTATGTGAAAGTGCTTCAGCCATATCAAAATCAGTTTATCAATAACATTTACATTTATTAAAAAGCTCCAATCTACATGACTTGTTACTCTAAAATCACTTAAATACGTTAGTTAAAACTATAAATTAAACTTTAGGGTTTGCTAAAGTAATTGTTATTCATCACAAGGTCTGTTTTTTTTTTGGCCGTTTTGTTTGTTTGTTTATTTTTTTTGGACTTGAAAGACAAAAATTATTTGAAACTGGATGAGCTTAAGATACTGAAAAAAAAAATTCTCTGTGATTTTATTTGCCAAACATATCTTAAAATATCTCAAAAACCTCATACGAAGATATAAAGACAGGATAATGGTACCAAAAATATCAAAATGGCACTTAATTGGCAGAGCAACATTGAAGTGACAGTGTAATGGAACCAATTTGCCAGGAGGTGGCAACGCAGCTTTCTGAATGACCTCGGCACAGAGACAGCTTTCACTGACCAGGCCAGCTGGCATTCAGGACTTTTTGGAACAAGGCTTTTGACTCCAAATGAAGTGAGAAGATTTGTTGCAGGTTTTTGGATTTGCATCAAATGATACATTAGCACACAGGATATGTTCAAACCTATGACGCATGGATATACCTGGAGCAGAATAGCTGAATTCTACTCGAACATCCCTTATTCAACGACCCAGTTTCTCAGCGATGACTTATGCTTTGTCTTATCTTCCTGTTGAACAGAGCTTCATCTTCTCCATATTTATGCTGCCTGTGTTCGCAGATCCATCCACTTCTTGTCCCTGCAGGTACGGGCTGTGCTTTCCAGGTTTGTGGATAAAAGTTGGCTTGTGAAGCCCTGAATCATACTTGTTTGTGTAGGCGTCCTCGGTAGCGTCTCTGCAGTCTCTAGCCTTGGCCATACCTACTTTGGATTGGAAGACTTTGCTCCTGCATCCCTCTGGATGGTATGAGAGACACTCTTCCCCATCACTTTCATTTTGAACATACCGGTTCTCATCATCATCCTCATCATCACTGTTGCCAATGACTACCAGCTCAGCCTGGATGTCTTCGTCTTCCTCATCGTCAGCATTCTCATAGCCCATGAAGATCATCGTGATGGGTTGTGATTCGAGCTCTTCTGGCAGGGTTTTGACCAGATTTAGAGAGGAGGTGCTCTCTGCACTAAAAGGTGAGTATCTGTTAAAATCACCTGGACTCTCTCTTAAAAAATCAGGATCAACTTCAGGTCTGTGCCTGGGAAGTGAAGGACTACAGTTATCAACATCCATGTAGACCGGTTGTATGAGTGTTGGCGTTCCTTCAGATCTTGATCTGACTGACACTAGAGCTGCTGGGTTTGGACTGCTGGCTCCAGTCTTGCTTTTGGTTAGTCCTTGTGGAGTTTTGGTGTCAACATGTGCTTGTACATTTAGATGGGTGTCATTATTGGATTGTTCTCGATAGTTAGAGTAGGGCAGTTTGATTTCTTCCCCACGATCTTTTAACATGGAGTCCTTTTGGATTAGAGTGGGGCTCGGTGTTTTGTTGGGGGTTTTCCACCCCTCTGGGTCTAGGCTTCTTTGATTTCCATGCATTCCAATTATGGACGAAGGACTGGGGCTCGATAAAGGGGTTAGCCTTTGTGTTTTATATGGTGTCCCGGGTGTTGATGGCCTGCTGTTCCCTGTGTAGGGGACAGAGTAGACAGGCAGATGGTACTGCACCTCACTTGGCACGTTCTTATCTGCTGCCTTATCCAGAAGCTCCTCTACCTCTTTGGATGTCATCTCTCCAACAGCTCCATTAGGTGTTTGAGCTCCCTCTGGGTGGAGTGCATAAACAGACTTGCGGCCATCGTCGAACACCTTCAATCCCCTCTCTTTGAGGGTCTCTGGGGTGATTGTTGCTGTCGAGACCACCTGGCTTTTTCCAGTCTTTTTATCATGCTCTACACTTATTTCCATCGCAAATGTGGCTGGAAAAAAGGGAAATACTTGGATGAGGGTTTTTGCATAATGATTACACAAAGTTTTGTACATTAAATTTTGACATATTATAACATTTTGCATGGTTGTTTTGGATTCTGGTTTGTCTCGACAAGAAGAGGAGGTTTGAAGACACCACCTCGAGTTTCAAAGCTGTAAAGGGATTCAAATTACTCCTACTCCTACTCCACCTGACAACAAAGTCAAAACATGCCAAGAGGAAAATTTAAAACTGTCATAGTAGAAAGGTTCTTCGTGCATCATCCAAAAATATGAAACTGAGAGAAGCTCTGTTCTGTCTCTAATGGATGCAATAGCAAACTTCAGAAACTGTGTATTAACACCACTTTGTCAACATCTGAATTTGGAAAGACTGCAGTGATTAATATTCAAATAAGCGTCATTTTCTATTAGACTGCATTTGCAGGCTTAAAAAGAATATTTTCATTAGAATATCTGATCCTCTCTGACTATGCTTCACGTAACATCCACTCATCAATAAGAGATGAAGTGTTTAATCAAAATAATTCACGGAGCAGATAAAGCTGCACGTGTTTTTTAAGGTTGCAGTTCTCAGGAGGCTTATTTCCTCCTGATTAATGACGAAAGAGTGCATCAAACTAACAAAATCACAGACATGGGAACATTCTGATCCCATCACTGTGAAATCACTGCTTTATTATTTGGATCCTGATGAAATGGAAATTCACAGCTCTTGAAACAACATAATAGATCAAGAAGATATTTTCAGTTAGAACCACCAGTCTAAATGCAGACTGTCGTGCCTTGAGAGTACATAATAGATGTTTGTGTAACCATGGCGCTGTGAAATAACTGGCGAACATCTATAATTTCTTGTCTACAGTTTAAAAAATATCATCTTTTCATCTTATCTTATCCTGTTTTAAACTTGTTGTCCTGACAGCTGTGTGATCAGCAAGCAAAGCAGGAACTATTTACAGCAAATGCAGGAGTTATACAATGTATGCACCTTTCTTTGGTTCCTCACTACCTGCCTCCTGAAAACGAGAGGCTCTCGGTGGTGTAAGAGGGACGACTGATGGGTAATCTTGACATGGCAGGGGGACATGATGTGTTGAATCTGAGGGGAGAATATAAACAATAAAACTCCGGAAAATAGTTAAATATTTAAAATAAAGCTTAAAAGGTGAGGAATAAGAATAAAAAAAACAAGCCAAGACAATTTGGTGTCTCAAAATAATGATTCTTTTTATAGCAAAATATTCTATATATACAGTATATATATAAATTTTTAGATCAATATAATATTTTTTTAAGTAATTGACCTATACATGAGGAACTGGTTAAACAAGAGTTAGTAAATCAGTACATTTAACTAGATGTAAAGAACGTATGAATGTTAATGACGATTTAGATCAGTGGTTTAAAATCATGTCTATGTTTTGCTAATAATTCAGCATATTAAAGGTATATGTTAATAAAGCCCTCTGTTAGTACAGCTCTATTTTTTGATTACTGGATCAAAAATTATTAGAAGAAAATATAAACACAGTAATCAAGACAAACAAGAAGTGCTTTCAAAGTGTTTACCTGCATCGAAGTCTGCATAGAGCTCCTAAATGTGAAGACAGAGAAGTTGAGGGTCGAAGTGACGAGAGAAGCAGTGAGTCTAAATCACATCAGGGCCTTGGATTAGTGATGTTAGGCTTCAGCACATCATATAGAGTTTGTCATATTCATGTCACAGTTATCACGCTGTGTTCTTTCCAAGCAGCCAGAAAAGCAAATCATGCATATCCTTTATCCTTGCACGCCCACCATAAGCAATCCATTTACCTGCCACCTTATTCGCCGTGTGGGTGTGAACAAATCACACCCACACAGTCCACTGGGAGCGCTTCTTGTTAGAAACAAACAGGAAGAGCCACAGGCAGCATGGAGTGAGTGAAAAACAATGATACCCAAATTCAGAACCGGATATTAACAAGGGTTATAAATCAAAGCAACACAGGCGTTTCTGCTCCATCTCTCATGATGATAATAATCTATTATTAGAGATAACAGATTTATTAATCTGTTGTACATAGTTATATCCCACAGACACAGGATTTTCTAAATCATTAGACGACAATACGATATTCATATGGAATAGTATCAACAATGTACTGCAACTTATTTTTCACAATGTCTGATTTAGATTTAGGTCTGCTGTCCAAAAAGAGTAAATGTCAGGGTCTGACCTTAAACAGTATATTACTATATATTAGTATATTATATTGTATTTAGGGGTGTCCCAATACAACTTCTGATACAATACCGATATTGTAGCTTTCAATATTGGCCGATAACGATACTGATCGGATATTAGCACAAAATTGTTTATGAGAAATTTTGTGCTCAGCTGCAATGTCTTTTTCGGACTTAAACAAAAAATACTGCCGCAGGACCGACATCACTTGCTATTTTGTTTGTACCTTAGTACACACTGTTGTTGTGATCACGTGGGCTCTGCATGCTGGATCTGGGAGCTGCTAGATAGAGGTGCTGGAGCGGAGTCTGGAATGGATTGCTTGTATCGGAGTGCTGATATTAGAGGTTTTCAATCTGATATTCGTTTTTTTTGTTGATATCGGACCGATATCCAACATCTGATATCGGATATCAATATCATATCGGGACAGCCCTAATTGTATTCGTTATACATTGCATGTTGAGAGATGAATACACAAGCTTATGTTTAGTTCATTCTTTGTGTACTGGAATTCACAGTAGCCTATGCCAAAGTCGGCAAGTTACTGTGAATGAATTAGTATTAATGCCATCCCTAAAAATACAACCCAGTAGTTACATACAGATGTACAATCACATTAAAAACTTTTATCCAGAACTTGAAGTTCAGCCTGCTGTATGATGACCGTCACAGTTGTGGATGAAATGATTTAACTGTCTTTTTACAAACTCTTAATTACTCCTGGGTGTGTTCAACTTTCACTCATTTTCTCAAAGTAGCAATCCTATACCACATCCTATTCCTGTGCAAACATGGTGTAACAAAAAGAGTTAATTCAACATCACTGTGAGAAGGTCAGTCAAAGCACTCTGGATGCAAAGATTTCAAGCAGGTGGCAGATTAATATAAGTTTTCAGCAAGAAATCAAATTTAAGCAAGCAAGAGGGGTATGAAAAGAATATCAGTGTTTTTGAGTCTACCTTGATAATGTCCTCAGTCGTCCTCTCCACTTCTTTTAACCGCTTCAGAACTACTTCCTCATTGGCAGAGATGTTGAGCTCCTCTGTTTCTAAGGCCTCAATCTCCTTCTCTATTCTGTAGGAGAGAGAAATAAACTGTTGTTGAAGACAAAGAACTTCAACAGAAAACATTCTCAGCAGTTCGCAGCAACAAAAACAGACAAAGAGTACCTGAGTGGATTTTTAATAAAGCAAGCACAAAAGCTTCTGCAGTGTTTTGTCTTCAAACTCGATTTTACAGATAGTATTTCTGCGTTTGCTTACATTGTTTTTTTTCCCCATTTTACAAGTGAAAATGTCTTGCTGTGAACTGAAAAGTTGTAGCGACATATACAGACTTGATGGTTTATAATAAGCCCTCAATAGACCTCTTTATTTCTGCAAAAGTCTAAAGATCTGCGGTCTATCTCTGTGCTCAGCAGTAATCTTTCCATTTTAGCCAGCCTCGGGGCACTTAGAGGGGAATTTATCATTAATCATGGAGAAGGTTTACTTCAGACCTCCTGGCTGTGTGGTGATGGGTTGTTTAAGACAGGTATTTTGTCCTAATATTGCCTGTGTGACTTTAGGAATGCAGCTTTGATTCAGCTCAGCAGAGAGAGATCTCAATTTGCAGCACTGAGGGCTCAGCTAACAGGGTGAGTATTCAGTCCTCTGACAGCAACAGACAACAGGGATCCTTAAAAACCAGACAAAGGGTAAGTTCTCAGCAGATAAATATCTTGAAAACTTGTGTCATACAGTGTCTATGGTGTATATGGGAATGGAAGGATCCAGAAAGCTGATATGTTTGTGTTTTTTTGGCCCCTGATTCCCAAAAGCATTACATACTTCCCTGAATAACAGTTCTAACATTTTTTCATGGGTAGCTGTTATCCAGAAAAGTCACGGTAAATGTATTGAACCCTGCAAACGTGTGTCATACTCTGCAGCATAAGTACCTCACAGCAATGTAGTGACTTCTTTGAATGAAGGTATCAAGCTTGCATGTGTTGTTGTTTACAAAGACTAATCCTTTGTAGTTCTCTTACGTAATAAAGAGTTAAACTGTCTGGACTTGGAGTGACACACATGCCGCTCACATGGAGTTCAGGTGAAACAGTCTGGTACTAATCCACACATGCTCCTGTTGTCAGGGCACACACAGCCTAGAGATTACAGGAACAAGCCAATCAGTGAGCGAGTGAAAGTTTAAAGCGCACCATGCCAAGTGCTCCCTGACATTTGTGTGAACCCTGAGGAAACTATTAGAGTCAGAGAAGTTTCTCTGGAGTAGGTTGAAACAAAAAGGTTCAAATTCTGTCAGCAGACAAAGACAGCAGAGTGGAAATGATTGTTCTAACTATGGATTACATAGTTTCATGTGTTTTGATTAGACAATTACATCAACTTTGATTATCAATTAAAATATATCCCAATTAAATTTGACCAGAGAACACAACCTTTGGGTACCCTTAATATGAGGGATGTTGACTTAGCATAATAAATCCTATTTGAACCAGCTACAACAACTAACCCCATTTACTTGATGTGCATGTTCGTTCAGGTCAGTTCTTGGTTATGTCATGATATGTTTAGGTATTTAGTTTTCCCCTGGTTTTTGGTCATCTGAGTTTATTTTCTGTGTTCCTGTTCTCCATTGTTCCTGTTCCCCTGTATTCCTGTCCTGTCAGTTTTCAGTTTGTGTCTGACCTCGTCTCCCTCATGTTCTCAGTATTTTATTCTTTATATTAGTTTTCAGTGTTTCCTGTTTTATTTTGTAGTAGTTTATTCCCTGTGTTTCTAGTCTTGTTTTACTTCCTCAGTTTTCCCTCGTTAGTTAGTAATTGTCTGCACCTGTGTCTCAGTGTCTCACCTGCCTCTCATTGCTCGTTTCCCTGTGTATATATAGTCCTTGTCTTCCCTTGTTTCTTTGTTGGTTCATTGTATTGTATGAGTCTATGTCGAGTTCAGTGTATGCCTGTGTCCCCAGTGAGTCTGTAAAGATTTTTTTGGTTCTTTTGGATTTTGCCTCTTGTGTTTTTTTCCGTTGGACATTTAAAGTAAATTTTTGTTGCTTTTTATTTAGTTCAATTTGAATAAATCACTTTTTGTTCTGCATTTGGGCCCTTTCCTTTGTGTTTAACTCTGATTCATGACAGGGTATCCCTTCTCCCTGACCTAAAAATTTTGAAAATCTTCCAACAAATGCTGCTTGTCGTTCTCCCATAAACCTATCTATACAATCTTTTAATACACAAAATACTGTATAACACTTTCTCTTTAACTTGAGGCTTAATTCATAAACTTCTTAGTGTCCTTAAAGGTCGAAGTGTTACACTTGTGTGGTTGTTATTGGGATGAGAGTGGGTCTGAACATAGAAGGTGGGACTCAAAGTTAATAAATGTATTCATGTTTACTCCATACTACCCCTGGGACAGCCCGTGCCCCAGTTTGGCCACCCCAATCAAAGAGGTTTCGCTTCACCTTAGACTCACAGTCCATATAATTTAACCTGGAATGATAAATCTCAAGAGTTCTTTAAACCGACTGAATAATTACTTGCACACGGTTGCCTGTAGATAGCAGTCTATGATGAATTCTACTGAAATATATAGATGCACATAGCACAGTGAACATCTACTTTAGCTCAGTGGGGAAAAAACTGCCTGTTTAATATCGTAGGAAAAGAAAAACAGATCCTATACATTCAATGTCTGACAGGTGATCTTATACAGATGCATTTGTCCGGTTCATTGTTCCCACCCTGAGGAGAGTTATAATAAAGATAGAGAGTAACAAGAGCAAGATTGAAGCACTCAAAAGAATAAAATGTAAACAACATAAGGCATTTTTAAAAGCTGTATCATCAACCCTTAATAAAATATTTACTGCTGCTAAACAGATATTTGTATATGATTAACAGAAAAAAAGGAGTTTCCTCTGGTACATCCAAATGGTTCCTGATCATCAGCTTTGATTGTGCCATCATTAGGAAGGAGGGCTAAGTGGGGTGAAACATCTGCTGGCTAACCAGGAGAAGAAAAGAAAAAGTTATTTATTTATTTATTTATTTGTCCAGGGAGAAGTTTTTGGCAGAGGAACTGCGATGTTCATCTTGCATTTGCTTTTGCTGCTACCTATTTTTATCAAGACAAAGCGTCTCTCCTGAACTCTTTTGGTTCTTCTGCACCCCTGATCTAAATGTGTCTGTGACCCCTACTTGATTTCTTTGCTTTGTAACTCTCTACAGGTTGTGCCCGGTGTGGGATGCAGTGTGGGTTTAACTTCAGTTTCCAGGTTCTTCCAGGCGGACTTTACCTGAGAATGTTGCTCTGCAGCTGATCGCTCTGCTGCTGCTCGTCCTGAGCCTGAAGCTTCAGGGCCGCCTGTTCCTCCTCCGACTGCTGACTCAGACCATCCATCAGCCACTGCTCCCTGAGGGCTTTTTTCTGCCAGTCAAACACACCAACACACAGGTAACTAAAACAAACAACGTAAGGATTTCATTTCACAATGTCTGATTTGCATTTATGAGCTGATTTGTCTTCAGTTTCCCCAAAATTGGTCATTCCCAGCTTTTCCACTAGATGTCCTCCAAGTTCCCCCACACCATAAACACATACTGTATAAATAGGGCATATAAAAAGTGCAGAGATCATCAGCTTGCATCATTTTATAACTTTTTTTCTTTTACATCTCACTGTAAGTCATGTTTGAAAGTTGTGTTAAAGTTCTTAACTTTAACCCTGAGCCCAGATGGATGCTACAGGAGAAATACATTCAACAAAAGAGCCATTTCCTTATTGATATTTGTACAAGGGTTTATGTTGTCCTGCTCTTACTGTCACTGTGAGATTACACCACTAAATTATCCCAGTCAGTGTCCTGGATGTGCTCACATTAGTGGCTGTGAATTCAACTTTAGTGAAAACAATGAGTAGTTTGCAGACTTTCTACACGATGAGTTTTATGTTATTGACTTTCACATAACTGAGGTTGTAACAGAGGTAAAGTTGGAGGACACAGTCGAAGATAAATGTTTCAATAAAGATATCAGCAGTTCACCCATAAGGTAGTTCAAGATCGATGTTGTTTTTGTACAGTCATGAATACAGTGTTTATGTAATTCATTATGAATAATGTATTGACCCAAATAAAAGCTGTCTGAAAAAAAAGAGGTCTCAATTTTGATCAGGGTTTAGTAATCAAGCTTTGTGGTGTTGATGCTGTTGTAAAGCATCTAATACTACTGAACAGTGTGTTGTAGCATCTTATTGTAAAATCCATTTCATAATTTTCTGGCTTTGTCCATTTGTTTCTGATATTCAGGGACATTTCAATCCCACAGATGAGACACATGTATTTTTAGAAACTTTTTAGATCTAATCTGCGTAATCTGTGATGATTTATGTAAAAATTTCATAAAGTGGTATTACTTCTATTGTAAGCTGACCGTGCAAAACAGAGGCTGTAATCTTTGTTTTGATCTGTTGCTCAATCAGAGGATGTATCTGCAATCAGCTGATCAGCTGGACAAATGTAAAAGTACACTCACAACACAGAAATAGAAAAGTTAAAGCTGTTTTGAAATGATTACTCCAGTGCAGTTCATTCTAGGACCATAAATCTGTGCTCTCTCTGTGTACTAATATTCAGGTGCTGCTCTTACACACTAACCAGTTGATTTCATTTTAAGATACTGAAAACATCATTTTAATTAAAGGACATTAATTTATCTAATGTGTCTGTCATATACTCATTTTCCGTTAAATCGCTTTCTGTACAGAGCAAAATGTTTTTTTAAAAACACACCTGAACATTTTGTCACCAAGAGGTTGATGTTAAGGTTGTCTGATATTGGGATCAATGTGGTCACTGGTTCCATTGATCAAAGCTTAAGTTATTTGGAATCTGTAACAAGTATGTGACTGTATTTTTGACATAGACTGTATATAGAACGGACAGTGGCTGCCTCCTCGCTGGGTGAAGCCACTTCAAGAACAGCACCCTCTGTTGACGGGCTGCAGTATAGGTCATAAATCCCGCCTTTGACTGCAGAGTTTATGGAGCTGTGGACAAACTTTAGAAATTAATTACACAGAACATAAATTTTTCTCCCTCCTGCTTGCAATGTTGACATGTAGTTATTGTAAGACTAGTTTGTACTTGTCCTCTTTTTTCTGTGAAGCTCCGTTTTTAAAAGTTATCAGGGGGTTCATGTTTTCTATGACTGACACCTGATACAGCCTATGGGCGTTCAGGGATTGCGTAGCTCACCCGGGGGATACGCTGTTTGAGCCGAGCGTCATCACAGCGACTCTCCCGCCGAATGTGTACAATGCTACTGCGCAATGTTGGTTTCAGGAAATGAAAAAAAATCCCGGAAATACAGAGAGCTTTTTGGCTTCAAATCTGTATACAGGTGGGAGGCGGAACCAAATTGTCCATAGTATATACAGTCTATGATTTTTGATAATCTATCTGAGGCCTTAACAAATATAACATTTCTCATTTTAATTTTAATAACAACAAAATGTTACAAAATTGATCCTAAAATCAATCTGAATAAAATCACAAACTGAAGTTTTATGAGACATAAAGACCCTCTGGTCACCTTTGGACTGTCCCTGTCCCATGGCTATAATGTCTTTATAATGTCTTTGCTTGTACCAACTTAAACAGGAGACATAGACTTAGAATACAAAGCCTAGTATCTCTTTCTTTCTGTCTTCTCTTCCTGAAGTGTTAAGGTTCAAAAGCTGAGAAAATCTGCCCTTACAAACAGAAATAGAAGCTGACAAATGAATGTTTGCTATTGTAAGTGAAAATGCTGACACTTTCAACTTTCATTTGTGTCAAAGAGGAAAAGCTGTGGGCTGAATAAGAACAATATTAGAGGTTATATTGTGCTTTCTGCAGAGGGACTTGAGCTGATAGTTGATGAATTAGGATTCAAAGATCGTACCAGAGCAATAATGAATAGGAGGATGAACCCGTGTTATTAGCTCTGAGACAGGAGGGCATCACAAACCACTCATCCAAAATTCCTCCTGGGATTCTTCACAAAGCTGGTTCAGGGTCTGTTAGAGATGCCTTCCTCGTCTGCGCTAAGCTACTGTGTTATTGTATTGTGATATTGAACCATTCTTATTGATTATCAGCTTTATTGCATTTCCCCCTGAATATTAGCCTTATTTCTGTTTATATATTCGGTACCTTTATATATTGTAGTTTTAACTTCTCCTCTTCGATCTGTCTCCTCTTCATGGTGATGTTTTCCTGGATTCTTCTTTTATCCTGAAGGGGGGGTAATCACAAACACATTTGCATCATATGTACATTCCACAGAATGGAAACTATTCCACCTGTTGTCTCCCTGTGATGACATTTCAACCTTGAGCAGACAGCTGGGCGCCAACAGCCATTAATAGCTGCCCACGACCAGGCCCAACCTACCTGTTTTCACTGTGTGTGTGTCTGCATGTGTGTGTCCACCTGTTGACCACAAACTCTACAACTTTCCCTGTTAATGAGCATGTCCTTTAGCGAAGAAAATCCAATACAGGAAGTTCGACCGTCAGCCAGACATTTAGAGTTGGAGAATAATGAACACATATTTGTCCTGCCTGGATAATCACGGACAAACATGCTGATTAGTGGCTTAAACCATTAAGTCACCATCAAACACACCCTGCGTTCCTAGATGTCATACTGATGGGGGTCACTGTGGGCTAAAAATAGCTCCTGGATCTTGAATCAGTGTGGCACTAAGCCGCGGTGAAAGGGGATCTCCTTAATGACGTGTGCTGGTATTTATGGCCCTGTCTGTGTCTGTGTCTTACTTTGACAAACACAGTGGTGAGAGTTCGCTGAATTGTCTGGACCATAAAAGCCATTTCACAGAGACTATTAGTACCACCATAATTAGAGGCTTATAATTAAATGACTGTTCTGGTAACTAGTAATGCTTGTATTCTAGCTTTGGAAAATGGATGAGCGGGGTTTCAGGGTTGTGTGTAATGTCTAGGAGGAAAAATTTTATGATGTACTAACTCATATCAAATTGTTCATACCTGGAATGTGAACTAATATACTAGAAGTACTTTTCTTTATATAAAGAACGCATGTAATTGTTTGTTTTCTAAACCTCCAGACAGTTTCTGATGAGCCTGCAGACCTTAAATTCAAAGTTGATTCGGGTTGACCGATAATCCTGTCACTACTGGATGACTTGAAATCACTGCCTCCTTAATAAAATCTTGCATTGTCTCTGGAATTGAAAAACAATAATAGTAAATCAAAGATAAGTAGCCTATTTGTTTCTAAAGTTGTACATAAATCTTGTGAGCGTGTCCTAATTGTGATTTTTTTAAGGCCTATGTTATCCTGAGGTGGAAATCTGATAACATGACAGCCCTAGTTCAGTCTCATCAAAGATTCAAGGGACTGACTAAGAAAATTATCACATGAAAGAACAGAGGGTGAATCACACTGACCTCTACCAAAGAGACTTGTCTGTTTTTTTCCCGGGTTAGTTATAATGACTTCACATCTCCACAATTATATCTGAAGTCTCTGCCAGTTCATCTTTTCATGTCTTGAATTGTGTTAATAGAATTTGATCAAACCTGCGCTGCCTGCCTTCCTGTACTCTGTCAGGGGAACTGACTTGCACATCTACAGTGATAACGTTGAGATTTTCTCCTTCGTCTCTGCCTTCCTGCAACTACACACCCACAGTTTTTATTTTCAGACCCTGCATGGAAACAACTCCTGATTCATTGCTGCATCGTGGCAAACAGCTTAGGCAATACGTCACAGTACTGAATATCCAGCCTGCAGTTTATTTTATAGTAGGAAATGTATAAAAGTCTACTACCAATAAGAAGCTATTTGCATATCTTTTTTCCAGGTGAAAAACAAATTCAGCTTGGTCAGAGAAAGCCTGTCTCCTCCCTTTTCTTTTCAGAACATGGGACTAGTCCTTACTGTGATGGCCTGGAGCCTTTCCTTCAGCAGGTCCGCCTCCTCCATGATGGCCTGAAAGGAAAACAGAGAACTGTCATGAATAACTGGGAAGAGATGGCTACATGTGTTAACCATGTGTGTAACTGAAGGTTATGGTTGCAGAAGTAAGAAGTTTAGTGAGATTTGAACATCATAAACACTTTTAGATCATGCTTTGCATCAGTAAGGGAATGCAACCTTTTGAATTATGAACTTGGGTTTACAACATATTGTCATGTAAGTGGCATATGTAAGTCACATCCATAACAACTTGGTAAGCGATACACTTTCACACTCTCAATCTCAGCCATTAGCCATTTTTACATGTGCAAAATTTCTTGAACCGATTCAAAATTTGAGGGATCGAATAATCTGAATCCACTGTTTATATGGGTACAAAATCAAGTCATCCGATCATGATGTGCCTATAGGTGCACCAAGCTTTATTCAGATTAGAAGCATTTGGACATGTGCAGAGCTGTCTGATTTCGCTAAAACAACCGCAGAGGAAGCCTGTGCTGTCAACAACCCAACAAACGCGTCAGTGGCTCACTCCATCCAGTTTAGGACTGACCCTCTGTTAAATATTCTCACTAGATGGCGCCCTTACATACTTATTTTACTGCTCTGTCAAAAGGTGCACTGTGCGTGCGGATGTGACATCATTACGCTGTATGTACGCCTCGTTATGTTACCGGAGGAGCAAACACGGCACCTGCGGTTGTGTTTTATGCCAGAATTTTAATAATGGAACCTCTTTTACTGGCCTCAATAAATAAGCCAAAGTTTACAGAATGAAGACCAAGTCAGGTAAGACAGTCATGATTGGAATAAGTATTCACATGGACGCGTTTATAACAATCGGCATAAAACACCCCTCTCGATCGGAATTCAATTAGTTTCTGATTGTGTCAAATTGGATCAAAATCTTCCGATCGATATGTTTACATGACGCATTTTTATTCCGAATCCGATTATCTGTGTCCATGTAAACGCAGCTATTCACTCGCACACACCTGTTCTACTACAGAGCTACAGCTGCCTTATGGCTGACCTTTAACTGCACACAGGACCTAAACAGAGTTTTCCTGGTTGTGTTTTGCTTTTGTTGGACCCACCAGACCACCACCTTGTACATAATGCCTATTATACTGCATCTCCTTTCTGCTGCTCTGGTCACACTGAGTCTGAAACATAATGTTGTGGCAATAACTCTCTTGAGTTGTAAGAATATTATTGGGATAAAGGGTGTAAGCAGCACCAGAGTTTAGGTTCCACTTACAGAGTGTCCACTTGTTAAAAAGTGCACTTACCTAAACAGGAAGTCATACTTTGGTTAGGGCACCATTTTCTTTTTCTTTTTCTTTTTTTCTTTTTTTTTTTTTTTTTGCAGTGGAACAATGTTTGTTGATGAAGTATACACACATGGCAATAACCCTGTGTGACTCTGAGCAATAGTAAGGCTCTTTGGCATGTTGTTAAATATATTAAAGATGACAGGGCACTTTTTAAATTGTTCTGAATGACAATAAAAACATTATTGTACACAGAAAAACTGGGTGGATAATGTAAGAAGAACACATCATGGCACAGTGGTACATGGCAGAGAACATATCACACAAATCTGTCATCTCACAGAAATCTGTCATCTCACAGAAAGTACATTATCATGTACTGTAAAAGGAAGGCTGCATACACACTGATTTAACTGCTGCGTCTTCCAATGGTGATTTACTGCAGTGCATTACAACACTAAGGGTGAATTTGCTTCAGCACCCATAACAGCCAGAGCAACAGAAACAGACGCGGCATGCGTGTGTCACATGTCAGATGGATGATTGATCCAGGCCTGAGGAATGGCACAGTGACTGTAGGGAATGTCGCATGAATATGTCGGGGCTCTGTGTTTAAATGCTTGACTGTAAATCAGAGACGTACCCAAGGTTAAGAGCCACCTGACCCAAGGCATAAAGCAAACAGCAAGCTCTAGCAGTTCAGTTTAAAAAAGAGAGCATGTGTTCACATCCACAGCCACGTGAGCGAGGATGCAGCAAGGCAGACTGTTATAATGTGCTGTGGGAAGAGTAGCAAGAAAGCAGTCAAATGAAGCTACAAAGGGTGCAGAAAAAGGGGGGTGCTATAAAAACAAAAGACAAGGGAAATTATGAAGTTACATGGAAAAAAACAGACTTGTATCTAGCGGTGATAAAAGCCACTAAGAAGGCTGAGATGACTTCCCTTATAAAGCCATACTTAAGTTTTTTTCTGAAAAATCCCTCCTGTCCTTTTGCAGTATAAACCTGCTGTGGTTGCTTTAGTTGGTGAAGTGTTGAAGAACTTAAAAATGTGCTGACAACAACTTTCTAATTTTGAGTCATGATTGCTTCAGCAGAATAATGACACATGATTACAAATGGGTGGCATGCTGTCACCCTTTTACAGTCCATCATTATTCTGTGTCAGCATCAGACGGGACTATAGCTGAGAGTTACATCCACCATGCTTTAAACTTGTAATAAACTTGTAAATGAAAAGCAAGAATTAATCAATTAAAATAAATTTAAAAAAAAAGCCTCAGTTCATCTGCTCACCACTTGAGTGAGCAACTTTATCGAGATGGGATTTAATGTTTCAGGGTTATAAATAAACCCCAGACTCTTTTCACTGTCTTGTTAACACATCAGTTGTGAGCACATGGCTTAGCTCTGGCAGGACTGCACATGTGAGAAAGCACAAACCCTCAGTATCTAGGCAGTTCAAATAAGACATCAGAGGGGGGACCTCTGACCTATTTTGAACTGACCAAACGGTCATTTGAAGATACTGGCCCCCAAAAGGACCTTCTGAACTTGGGAACAAACAATGACTATGATAGAGTTGCAACCTCAACCTCTGCTGGGAAAAAAATACATCTTTGTCTGCGTTTTAGTTGAAATTTAGGAGTGGTTGTTTGTGTTTTAGCTAGAAAATGGTCCAAACTTTATATCAAACCATCATAAAAAATTTTGCACTCAAACATAAAAAAGTCAAGCAAGATTGAGCAACTTTTTACCATTTACCTGTCAGCTGTGTCGCTTGTACGAATAGAAACTTAACAGATACAAGCTGTTATTGCACCTGGGAATATCACAAGCAGAGACAGTATTATAAAGCTGGTAGAAGACAAGCAGCACATCACAGGTGACCGATGTGGTGGTTGGGAAAAAAAAAAAAAAAAAAAAACAAAAAACTCTCCACCCTGCTATCTATCAGGAAAAAATGTGTTCAGATTTCCCACAGCTCTCAAATACTGACGTATAATAACTAAAGAAAAATCTAAAAGACTCACTTATGGGAATTCACAGATGGACAGCTTATCGTGGATTTATAAAGACGGGAACAGCTAGAACTTATTTTGCTTGACTCAACTCGTAAGAGCGTTTGTCCTTCACATCATTTTCATTATCCTCTATTGATCCAAACTTTAATCTGTTTCAATGATGTCACCCTGAGTTATATTGCGGTCTCTCATCGGCTCAACCGCTCATAACTTCTCTGTGATGTGAACTGCTATAAAAAGACATCCCTTATAGGAGATTTAGCTCTGCATTGGCTAAATACTTGATCTGTAGGGTAGTAGCTTGCTGCTGGGAATACACTGTTAAAGAAATGAGATCTCTTGTAATCATTAGTGGGGTCATCTTCATATCAGCTTCATCAATGTGAAATGCATGTTCAGCAAGTAAAAGGTGGTGAATTTCAAACCAGCTTCATCAATGTGAAATGTATGGCATTTTCAACATCTACTTGTTGAACTAATTGGAATGCGTGGAGCTGCTGTGACAAAAAGGCAGCCTCTGTGGATCCAGTTGGCTCAGGAGTTTGGCTTTGTTTGGATATAACTTCATGTGGCTAACCACTCTCAGAAAAGTCTGACCACTGGCTACTTTCAAAAAAATTTAAGGCAACAAATGACACTAAATATAACTGAAGAGATTTTAAATACTTCAGCTTGGATTTAAAACAATTTGTTTAATTAAGTAATCAATTTGGCACAATCTGTCTACGATGTAAGTGTTCATCGATTAAAACCAAATGGTTCCCATTGAGTAGCATTTATGGATTTTTCATCATTGTTGACTTTATTGATAAAATGTGGTTCAGTTCTACTAAATTCACACAGTCATTTGTTTCACGTATAGGTTACTATTATTTATTTTGTTTATATTAATTTAGCCCTGTCACACTTAGAGAGTATTTTCCTACTATTAATGATGTCAACATTGAAAATAACATGACGATAAAAAAGTTTATGGATCAACATAATTCAGTGATCATTTTATGATAATGTTGAACTGTCATTGACCTTCCCACTATATTTATGTCATTTATTATTACACATTCTCCTTCTTCTCCTGTTTGGTATTGTGGATGTAATGCCAGCATATTGTTCAGTGGTTAAAGTGTGGGGTACTCCCTGAACAAGTTACCAGCCCTTCACGGAGCTAATGGAGATACACAACCATTCCTGCACGGACTCACACCGTCAAGCACTAACTTGGTGAATTATTGAATCTATTAGATGAATTTTAAACTGATTGCAGGACAATTGTGAAGAACTCACATGTTGAACATACAAGATCAAAGTCCTTGACAGTCCACAGAGTCTATACAGTAGTTAGCTGAGCGTGAAGAACCCCACTCATGTCAGTATGAGCCTGCCGTAAATACCCCCATACTCTATACCAGTAGGCGCTTATGTTGTTACACATTTACACTCAGCCCACTCACACACCCACATACATACCGACTTAATTTGCCCTTCACCCACACATGCTCATACATGTGCATCGCTAATTTCACAACAGAGAAAGTACTTGATACGTGAATGTCAGCGTGTACTTGAGAAATACTGAGAATGTTGCTTTCTTATTCTGAACTCATACCGAAATGTCACAACAAAAGCAGCTTTTGTCACATGAGGATTTAATAGAGGTTGAAATTTGAGTGACAGAGCTATAAAGGAAGAAGACAAGGCTCCCCAATGGTTAGCTTGCCCACCTGTTGACACTATGGAGGTCTGATCCCGCACTGCTGAAAATAGAGATGATGCCAGGCTCACAGCTGGACCAACCTTACAATGTGTGCATGACGGTTTGCATGTGTGTTTGAAGCAGGTGATGTGTCTTCTATGAAAGAGAGCTGATGGTGGGGAATACACTCTCACACCTGTCAGTCACAGCTAAATCTTTCGCTCGGAGTAAATGGAAAAAAAATGTTATTTCAGTTTGTCTTATGCCAGGAATCCTGGTAAATGCTGAATTGGAACAATACCTGAATTAATTATACCAGAGGAGAAAAACGCTGATACATACCATGGGCACGTACTCATAGAGGACAAAGCCAAGTAAGCCCACACAAGTACCACCGCAGTGCTTTGGATTAAAAGAAAGTATGGTGCTCTGAGCCAAATGGACTTTAACTGGCATGGATAAACTGAACAAGCACTTTTCAAAACATTAAGGGACCCTTTTTTCCCCTCTATACCAGCTTTTGTGTTGTTTTTAAAGAAAGAGCTGGGGTATCAACTACAGTAAAGAGGTACTGAAAAGTGCTTGAGTATTCAGCATAGGCAGTCAGCCATATTTGACTCTTGCTTTGGCACTATGTATGTGTAGAAAAGATGCAGTAAGAAAGAATTACAAAGTCACGTTTGGATTTTGAATTCAAAGAATAGTCCAATTAGTGTTTAATATCTATATCATACAGGGGAATTCATGTCGTAGCCATGATTTTAGTTCTGATTTAGGGATTTATTTGCCATCTCCAATGATCAAGGAGGTGTAGCTTTAGAGCTAACCTTGTCATAGCCAACAACTAGAACAGTTAATCATGTGTGTGGTGTCATAAAGACTATTTAGCTGTTCAAGACTGAGCTGCAACCTCCCTGACTTTGAACTGTACATTTAAAACATGTTTGATATTTACAGTGCTAGGTTTGCCCGTGATGAAACACCAAAAATGACAAGCAAGACAGGCTGACTAGGGAGCACCCCCAACCAGATTTTACAAACTCTTTTAGCTCCCAAACTTGCAAACAAGCTGTAAAGTGTCTCCTCAGCTAGGATTTCACACTTAATCTTTTTTTTTCCATTTTTTTTCAGGCACAACACATGCCTGAACAGCCAGCGGATGACGCCAATCAATCTTTATGTCTGCTGGTCTTCTGAAGTCACGTCTGATCATGTAAGTTTCTCTGAAATCTCATGTCTGTGGAATCACAACTGTGAATCCAACACCACAAATGTGCAGTGTGTTTAGCAGTCTTATGGAAGTGGCTAGTGTGTTTCCAGAGGGTTTTAAGGTAAAGCTTTGACCAGAACTGTACTGTATGCGGTCTCCCATGGTTTCTGAAGTAGTATAGTGTATGGCCAACCTTTGTTACTTTGACTGCTTGGCACATTGTTTATTTGTCAACCATGTTGATGTCAAGTCATGATGATGACTATGTCTTTTAGCTGCTTTTCATGACCTAACCTAATTGGTCGAACCTTTGTGTTTCACTCAGTTGAGTGCAGGTATACTGTAGAGAGAGATTACCATTGGACGTGATATGAAGTCATGCCTCTAGACACTCAATACTACTTTTCTCAGTTGTGGTGTTCTGTTGTAGGGTAGCCTCCTACCTGCCTACCCCACACTCTTGTATAGACAAAGGTGGACACTGGTTGAATTGGTTCAGATCAAGCTCAATGATCCACTTTCATCAAGCCTCTTAAAGCATGAACCAAACGGAGAGCTTTGTCCTCTAGCTCACTTCGGACTCTTCTTCGTAAGCATGCCACTTGCTTACTTTTGAGAATGTAGCCTACAGCAAAGGATTAGTGACTTTCTCAAGTGGAATAAAATACTCATCTTGACTGACACTCCTGTGTTATTGCACTTTGTCAGCAGTTTGGTTACAATCCCCAGAGGTCTTACTTTCAGTTCTCAGTGCATAATCCATGCCAGACTCAAGTCCCACTGACATGACCCCAATAACTACCTGTCTGACCATCCAGCCAAGACCCTTCTGACTTCTAATCCTTGCTCCTCAGTCTTAATCTTGTCTCTGATGGATTAACAGTGCTCAGGTGAACAGTACATGCAGTTACTACTAACAAGCATGTTTGCTGATCAAAAGCTAATCAAAGTGATATACATGTGCTCTATTGGATAAAGGACAAACAACCTACTCCTCTTTCCCTGCTAAAATTGAAATCAATTTTAACATTTATGGAGATTATGGAGGAAGACATTAGTTGTGTTGTTAAATTATCTTGGATTTGACTCTGATTTTATACTTATATTCATCTGATCTAGTACACTTGGACCTACTGTATATTGCCATGTATTAAGATTTGTATCTACCTCTTGCCCTGATTTAGTGTAGAGCCAGCAAAGTCTGTAAAAAGTCTCTTTACTATTTGGATGAAGATTTAACAAGCAGATACAAATCATCTTAATCAAATATGTATCTGTGTCAGTATTAAGAGTACGCCACTGCAACATTTCCATTCCTGTGGGATTTTTGAATAATAATGAAAGAAAAAAGAAAAAGAAAAGAAAGAAAAGCAGGGTTTCAGGTCCTGACATAAGTGTGAAAATGAGTCCTCTACCTCATTAGCATCTTTCCTTCCCTGTTGCCACATGTGCTAAAATGCAGCTCCAACTGGGATGAGTGGGAGGGAAAGGGTGAACACTGTTTCTCTGCTGGCAGCCCAGAACACATACAGCATGTAAGTGGGTGTGCATTAGTGTCTATGTACTGTCAGTTTTTCAGTTTTTCATGTTTTATGTTTCATTTATTTTTGTGTGGCGAATACTGTCTGAAGAACGGCATGATATGTTAAGTTGTCATCCAGTGACTTTGACAGCTTCTCAATAACTATTTCATACATAGACTTGTACGTTTGTCCACGAGTGAGTAAAAGTGCTTGTTAGTTAAAGCCAGACCCCTGCTGAGATCCAACAAGCCTCCGACAGCTTAAAGGAGTTAAAAGATTATAGTATCAGAAGACTCTTGAGGCTCATTTTAGCTCTTGTAACAACAAGTCACCCTTTAGTGACTGTTCAATGGTAGAAACTATCAATATAGGGATCTCTGTACCTTATATCTTCTGATCTGCTGAGAGTATGAATCTATTTAAAGCTGTCAGCTTCAAACAGATTCTGTACATTAATGTGAGGAAGGCAAATGCACACAGCAACAGTAGGCTATCAGAAAGGTCTACTCACCAAATGTGTGTCCTCAAGCAGGTGCAGAGCAGAGCGTGTGCAGAAGGTAGAGCTCACTCTTGCGGCGTATCCAACATTACTGAGCCTGAGGTTGTGTTGGGAGGCTGTGTAGGCAGAGAGAGATTCAGACTGACTGGGAAGACTCCCTCCCTCTTTTCCTCCCTCCCTCTCTGTCTTCCTCTCTCTGTCTTTATCTCTTCACTGTGAGTCGGTCCCAGAGCCCAACCATGTGCCTGAAATACATCTGCCAAACAATTGCTCAACAAATGTGCATGCATGCAGGCACACACACTTACACACACTCACACCCACACACATTAAAAATAGATGTTTACTGCACATAAGACTAAATTTATTCAGTCAAAGTCACTTTAATCTGAGATTTATAAAACTTTTTTAGAGGATATATCCTGAAGCATAATAAGCCAGTTTTCAAGTACATGGGAAACGCTCTGAAACTTCAGATACATCTTAGTTGTATTTATTCTGTCTCTTCACTGCTTCACTAAGCTGGATCTTTGCAACGCCTACTATCTCATCTGAATCAGAGAAGGGGGTTAATAGAAAACCACCTTCAACAGTGCCCTTCACACTTACCAACGCTCCAGCTGTTTTTCAGACCCTAATAAATGACGTCCTATGAGACATACTCAACCCGTTCATCTCTCTCTACGTTGATGATGTCCTCATCTGATGTTCTTAGAGGGACCTTCCACGTCAGACTGGTCCTCCAATGTCTTCTTGAGAATGTGAATTTCACTTTACCTTGGTTAATTTCCTGGGCTGCATCATTACCAAAAGTCAACTCAAACCGGACCTATCAAAGATACAGTCACTGACTGGTCAGTCCCTACCTCCAGGAAGGAAATTTAACACCTTCTAGGCTTCGTCAACTTCTATTGCCGGTTCTTCAGAGGTGACAGCAAGGTAGCCACACCCCACACTTGTCTCACCTCCACAAGCTCCCCTTTCCAGTGGTCTCCTGAAGCTACTAGTGTTCACTTCACTGGTGCTCTCATCCTCAAACACCTGGATTCTGCTCTCCAGTTCATTGTTGAAGTAGATGCTTCTAATACTGGAATTGGAGTTGTCCTATCTCAATGCAACCCAAAACCAATAAACTCCACAATTGTGCATTCTTCTCACGTCGTGTCTTGATGTTGGAAACAGAAGGTTGTTGGCAGTTGTGTGGGTTTTGCAAGAGTGGACGTTCTGGATGGAAGGAACAGAGGTTCAGTTTATTACTAAAAACTGTCTTACCTTCGTTCAGCTAAACACCTCAACCCCCGTCAAGCCCGTTGGTCCCTCTTCCTAAGTCAGTTTAATTACAGCCTCTCCTACCACCCTGGAACCAGAAACATTAAACCAGGTGCCCTCTCATGTCTTCATTCTCCTCCCTCCAGCACTGATGAACCTGACCCCACCACTCCCTCCTCCTGCATCATGCAGCCTCTTGGGAGATATAAGGAGTTGTGTTAGAGGCTCAAGAGGACCAACCTGACTCAAAGACTGGATCCCCTAATCATCTCTTTGTCAGCTACCTTACCTTGGGCATGCCCTGTTTCCACTTAAAACAAGCAGAAAAACAAAGCATCATCAGTAAAACCAACATGCAGACATCGACTGTCAAATTGGCAATTTTCATATGGAATTTTACAGGGCTTCTTGTAGCAAGCCTCTAGTGGACACTCAAGGAACTGCAGTTTTTTGTACTTGCAGAACTTTTCTTATTACTGGAGATTGCCACGCGTTCCTGCATGTTACCCTGGATAGACTCAAATCAAAACATCACGTTTCCATAAGTTTAGCCCAAGGCTTCCTCATAGAGGACAACTTATTAAAAACAGGCTTCAACAGTATGCATAACATCTCAGATCCTGATGGTGGTAGTTTGTTGTCATCTTTGGTCAGAAAGTCAAAAATATTGTCTCATAACAGTATCTAACTTTATTCCATACCTTAAAAACTTAAAAAAGTTTGGTCTTAATGAAATACATTTCTTTTATTATATATCAGTGTTTAGTTCATATTCATAGCAAAGTGTAAAGACAAAAGCACAGTTAAGCAGTTAGTGAACCTCTCCATGTTTAGCCTCCTAGTTTGAGTTTTGATGTGAGGATAGGCATGTATTTGTGTCCTGCTTGAAGTTCTCTTTAATAGTCAATTCATTTTACTCTAACTATACAGTCAAGACTTCCCTATTTCATTAACATAATTCACACTCACTATGAGGTTGACAAATGCCCATGAATGTAAATGTCAAAGCCTCAGTACTCCTGATACAACTTCATTGTTTGAAAATGGTGCTTAATTTCTATGGCTCTTTTACTGCTGCATCTAAAAGCTTTAATTTGAGAGGTTGCTGTTGCCATAGCAACATTATCCACTTGAAATTGTAATGGTTGGTAGACAACCCAGAGAGGAAGAATGCCTTTGCTTTTTAGACATTATATCTTCCTTTTAGTTGAATGAGAGTTTAACCTTGCTATCTATTCTTTCACGTTGTGCTCTGCTACATTAGTCCATTTTTGCTGTTCTGAAGATGGTATAGTGGTTGCACTTTTTACTGGCACACCAACTAAAATAGAACTAAAAGAGATTGGACAGAAGCTTCTGAATCATCTCATCCCTCACCTGTCTCATGAACTGTGTATAAAAATCTGAAATTCTGAAACAAGTCAGACCAACAGACAAGTCTTTAATAAATCTCTCATCACCATGTTGATGAATCGATGGGAGAGCTCGAGCCAAAAAAAAAAAGCCACCTGCAGTTATGTTAGTCAGACAAGATGTGCCCTGATCATAGAAATTCGACACAGTACCAAGAGTTAAAGCAGATCAGCAAGTTGGCAATTCTTACTTTTCTGTGCTATGGCTGCTATAATCTAGGCCTTTTTTTCTAATGAAAGCCTTTATACAACATCTTCTATACTGTAATTATGATTAGTAAAGAACACCAATGATCCTGTTTGAGCTAAAAGTTACTATAAGTTCAGTCCAAATAATGTACTAAACTCCACCAAGTTGTGTCTAAGCCATCCTGTGACTATTTCACACCAAAGGTTTAGGACCAGGATAGGATATTTAGTTATTT